>SKCR01014345.1:0-71053 GCA_019454045.1 Zanthoxylum bungeanum
CAACAATTAAACACTAGCAGAATATTTCATTTCATTATAAAAACACTAATATGATTATGGATTTTAAATCTATTTGTGCCCTCCCACTACTTTACGTAATTCTGTAATCTTCCTTAACGGAAAAATAAAAATTTAGCAATTAAATTTAATAGCAGGAAGTGGATCACATGACATTTATTTTAGCCTCACAATAATGACGGTCTTATCCTTCATAAACTGATACGGTAGACCTTAAATGTCAATCACATTCATGTGACTCCAAAGTTTTGTCTTGCACCGTTTCTTATCCTCACAATAATGACGGCATTGGATTAGGACGTATTCCAGGTGTGTACTTGTCAATGTGCACTAATAAGCTTTGTAAGTACACCCTCACAATAAAGACGGTACTGGGTGACTACGTCAACTCATCACGCTACATCTAATGTTTACCGGAGCAACCTAAGTTCCGACCACTTATACCCTCACAATAATGACGATATTGGGCAAAAGTAAGAAGAACTTATTCATCTTTGTATTGACAAGACGGACCATCCAATAATGCTCCAATATTATTATTATTATTACTTAAAATAAAGTAATCATCTAATCACAGGAGATTTATGACAATCAAGTCATTAACATGTTTGGGTCAAAATAAAAATTTTAATTTAAAACATGCAGTGCATATCCAATATGATTTATGCATAATTAAATTAAAATTAAAGAGGCATAGATTCAAATACATGTCAAACATGCAACGTGTGTTGTGTGGTTAAGACATGCTCTGATACCATTCTGTTGGGGCGGTTATGGGACCCATAAGATAGGATCTGTGCCATATGCAGTGGAAGTGGGTATAACCCATGGATATCAAGAATTTGTGTATTTTTAAATTATTTTATGGAATATTATATTCCGTTACGAGTCTATAGGAAAAAAACCGAGGCAGAATCGGAGTCCGGAAACTCCAAAACGAAGAAAATGAAGTTTCAGCGCTCATGGGCAACATGTCTCGGTGTGTCGCGACGTGTAGGCTTAGGAGTCGCAACACCAAATCTGCGAATGCTTAGCGTCGCGATGGGAAAGGGTGAGCATCGCGTGACGCCCGTAGCTCTGAGAGTTGAGTGTCGCGACGCCAAAGATTTGAGTCGAGACGCTGCCATGTGTAAAATATTGGCATATAGCAAATTTGTCTTGAATCCAATTCAAAACACTTCCAATTTTCTCCAAACACTTCAATACACCCTAAAAATCAATTTTAACATCAAAACATGTTATATAACAAACATACATGTATTCTAAATACATATATGCATTTCTTTGATACAAAACAGAAACCAAAATAAAATCCCACAATAAAGTGACTCATGAAAAATTATAGGTCACTCAATAATGGACAAGTGATTTTAGAATGGTAATCATAGCTCCAAGCTATCATCTAGAGTTTCAAACTCTAATTTAATATTCCATGTCCAACATGAAAATTTTGACCCAATCATAAGCATATTGTATTCATGCTTCCAAAGCATCCATACATAATTCATTAGCATAATTTCAACATCAAGCTATGTTATTATGTATCCAATATATAATACATCATTATATGCTTCATTAATGAAAATAACTCACTAATGAAAAAAAGCTTTAGAGAAGATCAAACTTACCTAGTAAGCTTGATTCCAATATCCAACCTCCTTCTCCTTGCTGAAATGTTGTAGAGAACTTTCAAAGTTAGCAAGCTTGACTCTAAGATCTAATCTTGATTCCAATGCTAGCAAGTTTGATTCCAAGATCCAATCTTGATTCCAATACTAGCAAGCTTGATTCCAAGATCCAATCTTGATTTCTCCTTATTGAAATGTTGCAGAGAACTTCCAAAGCTTCTCTAAATACTACTTTTGCTTAGACTAATATTTCTAAATCTTGTTTATTTCGCTTTCACAAGCTTAACTTTCTTAAGCTCAAGCTAGATAAAAAAAAAAAAAAAAAACTTGTTAAACTTACCTTTTATAGCAAACGTTATAAATTTTTAATTAATAAAAGTCTTAATCAACTTTTAGGTGGGCTTAATCCAATTTATCCAAATATGTATAATTAGGTGTGACTAATCACATTTGTCTACAACTTTGATTAAATCTAATTAAATCAAGCCAAATACACCAATTATTACGTATTTGTAATTACCAAAATATCCTCCAATGGTATAGATATTTATGATATTATGATAAGTGCGGTTCATACCCACTTATTTCTGCATTCTTAGCTTATTATTTTGTTAGATTATGTATCATTTAATGTATTTATAGTTTGTTTAAGTTTTATTGTTAGGAAGCATTGGAACATGGATCTTGGAGTAATTTTACGTGTTTTGGGACTCTACGGACGCATCAGAAGCACGCGGGAAGAGCGAAAAATGCAGAATCAGCAAGCCAGAAAAAATGCTTGGCGTCGCGACGCCGCTTCAAATTGTTGCCATAGAAAAATACAGCAATTTAGGCACAGCGGCGCCATTTTCCGACGCCGCGGCGTTACGCAGACTCCCAGAAACATCAATTTTTAGGATTTTACATGCACAATGACTCCATGACTTTCTTATAAATACATAAACTCGTCCAACCCTAAGAAGAAGGCTAATACACAAAACAAAGACTCAAAACATATATTTTAGAGAGATCCAAGTAGGAAGATTGAGAGTGACAAGAGAAGACGAAGGCGCTGACGTCCGAAGATGAATGGATTCGATTCGGGTTTAATCTTCTAGTTTTTATCATTAAACTCTAATGATTCCCGTTATGTTCATGACATTACTTTCATTATTTTATTATTTGGTCATAAACTAACTTCATAATTATAGAGGATGATGTAGCTAATGTTTGAACCTATGTATTGATTGCCAGTTTGATTTTTATGAAATTGCAATTCAGTTTATTTATATTCTTATGTGTTTAATGCTTCTTGTTTGTTGGCCACAAATTGAGATGATGAATGTTTAGAATCTATCACTCGAGAGAGAGGGATTTTGAATAGGATCTAGAGAATATAACCAAGGATTTTTATAGAGTTCGGGAAAATCTATAGTTCATTTGAAGTCGTTAACACAGAATCACAGAACGTAATGAATTGTTGATTATTAGATTTTTATAGGGATATCGAAGTCTGTAATTGATAATATTTTCAATATTGCTCGGGAGAGGGAGTTGAATACTTTAGGATTCTTGACTTATAAACAATGCAACGGAATAAGGATTGAATGGCATGACAAATACATAGGGGATAGCTAGATGAAATCAGACTCTAAAATCTCTCTCATCTTGGTTTATCTTATTTAACGTTTTGATATCTTGCATATTTAGTTTTTTAGTTTTAATTCAGATTATTCTAAATTTAGCTGCTTCTAAATAAAGTTAGGTTTATTAGTTATAGTACTTAGTGTGAGTTGAACACAATTCATGTGGGTTCGACACTCTTTCACTCATCTTTATTAAAACTTGACACTGTATACTTGCGGTACGATATAAAATATCACAACAAATTACAACAAAACCATTGTGTGATTTGGGATTAATTCAATTAATCTAATTGGGTCAAAGTAAATAATTAATGTTATCTAATAACACTTAATTATTTTAATTGATAATTATATCAAATACTATTTATTATCAAATATTATCGGCTACCCAAGTGCTCAACATGTACACTTCATATTGTGGAACTCTCTAAGTCTAGACACGTTCATCATATAAGCCTAGCTTATATTTACGTAATTCAGCCACCTCCGAATTCATGAAGAACACAAATGACCTATCTGAACTATACAAGTCGAAGTCATCATATATGTTTAGCAATCCCTCTGTCATAGGCTATTCGAGTTATGGTTAGGAAACATATATTACACTGTCAAGTTTTCAAGGCGCACATCTCATATTGTCGACACATCCACAATTCTTTACAACTAATCAGAATACCATTTATGATATATATGATCCACCATAGGTAATCGGCTTTGGCCAAAGTCTTAGGAATCATGACTTACTCACATGGATACTTAAACCTCTTATGGTACACATACGGACCGACAGATCCTATCTTGATAGGTACTTGATTAACGAGTGCATCGGTCCACACCCAACGAATATCTAGCGGTCAGACTATGAAAGGTCTATGATATATATGACATCTAAGTATGGAAGATCACACACAAAATCATTGTTCTCCTATAGTCAAATGATCACATATGCTACTCGACTCGAGGTGATTCCTATTGATGGTGATGTGTACTTCCAACTATTAGGAATCACATGTGAGTCATTCAGTATTAGCTCCAAAGAATACCCATATGTTTATACGAGCTTCCCTTGCTCATGGTACATCAGGTTAAACCATTGGAACTTCAATTCCAATATACGACATGAGCTAGTCTTCTAGGTTATTGGAATTCGACCGTATTCCAAAACCAACAACTAGGAATATTTACTTTAAGAATAATTTATAATAGTAATACTATCTCAATGTTGGAACACCCAATATCCAATATTACTACATGACTATTCTAAGTTGATGTCATTCTCAGCATACTTATATATCAATTTAATATGCATAATGAGATTATCATTAATAAGGTTGAAATGAAAATATAGTTATTTTATTAATAAATAATACAATATAATGTACAACACATTATTCGGATTAGCGCTCTAAGCAAGATTGGAGTGTGATCATTATAAAAAAAATGGATTCATAAATCATGAATAACAAAAACCACCACAGAAAAAACTAACCAACCAACAGGAGAAGACGGGTCTAGTAACTTCACCCGAGGGAAATGGACAATGAACCCTTTTCCGGCGAGATTTGGTCGGATAATAGGAGTTGAACGGAAAAGAGAAGAAAAAAGAGTTAATGAAAAGAAAATGAGGGAGAAGAATATGAGAGACGAAGAAGAAATGGGAGAAGAATGGATGGAAAATAAGAGAAGAAGAAGAAAAGAGAGGGAAATAATAAGAAAGAACATGAAAAAAGAGGTGAAGAGGGGCATAGGTGGCTCGACCCTTCGCCAACTTAGGAACATTATACATGCTTAGGGATAATCTGGGGATAGTATTTCTCATAAAGAAACATTATACATGCTTACAGATAGTCTGGGGATAGCTGATACAAACGATTGGTTATGGCTCTAAAATTTAACCTAAAATTATGACTCCAAAATCTTAAGAAAAGTCAAGTTTTTACTATATAACATAATTTTTATATTTGTTATTTTTTTATCGATAATGGGCTCATGTTAAAAATTCGCATAGAATCTCCAAAATTTAGGACAACTGGGGACAAGATGTACATGTTACGCATGGATGATTATAGATAAGCATCAAAACACAAATGCTTGATCTTCAAGTGATTTCGTCAAATAGAATGTGATTCAAGATTATGTAATGTCCCACTTGATTTAATTTAATGATATTGCAGATAATCTTATTAATTATTTATTAAATAATTATTCTACCTAAACTTGTTTTTAAGCTGTCCTAATCATCAAATAGATATTGGGAAACATTTTTGATGAATTTGTCTACTGAAAATTATATATAATTCATGGAGTTGTTTGCATGCAGATTTTCTTGGCCCATGTTTGATGGTCTTTTGTCTGGTGCATGACTCCCAAATTGCAACATTGTAACATAAAATTAACATAATTAAAGTAGCAAGTTACTGCTTTTGACTGAGGGTTAGGTTAACCTAACTTGTTAAATCAATTAAATTAACCTACCTTAGCTATGTATTAAATCAATTAAATTGACCTAACTTAGCTATGTATTAAATCAGTTAAATTAATATAAGTCCTAACTCAACTAAGTATTAAAGTAAAGGGATATGTTTGGGATGGTGTTAAATTCTCAAATAATCACTTATTTGTGAATCTACTCTCCAATTATATTTGATTATCATTATGTGAGGAGTCTCAAAGAGAACAACTCAAAACAACTATATTTGATAATTCAAATATAATTGGAGAGTAGATTATCAAATAATCATATATTTGAGTATTTACCACAATCTCAAACATGTTTTAAATCAAACAAAAGTCTATTTCCACTAGATAGG
The DNA here is from genome assembly GCA_019454045.1 of Zanthoxylum bungeanum. Lineage (NCBI taxonomy): Eukaryota > Viridiplantae > Streptophyta > Magnoliopsida > Sapindales > Rutaceae > Zanthoxylum > Zanthoxylum bungeanum. The sequence goes on from SKCR01014345.1 coordinate 6,082, forward strand.
GTCAGTTACATAAATTATTTAAGTATTATATCTTTTGTTATCTCTTATTAAGCTCAATAAAACATACGCCACTCTTTATGATTTTTGTATATATCAACTTAGGTTCTCTCATACATCACTTGATGTATGATAATATTATTTGCTCAAATTTTCTCATTACGGCACTTAAAGATTTACGTTGTACATGTTTAAATCATCTTAGTCATTTTTTCTCTTATCTTCTCCTTAATTGATATTACACCCACTTTCTTATGAATTTCTTCATTTCTGATTCTATCTCTATTAGTCCACCCATACATTAATCTAACTGATTTTTTTTATTTATTTTTAGATGTGATGTATTATATCTTTAAATTAACCTAACTGATCTCTCTGTGTTAAATCAATTAATGTTTTGGGCTACTTGTTTATGTGGCTTTACGGATCCATTATATTTGCTAAGCAGCCCCCATTCAATGTAATTCATTTTAGATTGGGCTAATTAGAAAATAGATGGGGTTAATAAGTATTGATGGGTGTTCATTTCTAGCCCGTTCTGACAACATAGGGTTTTAGATTTTATTCAATGGACACTTTGTGAGCTTCCAATTTAGACGTCATTATCGAAGTCGAAGCATGGCACTGAAGCGCACAGCAATGAGCTTCAACAAAAACAGCGAAAATTATTTATTATACAATCATATTTTATTGCATTTTATTCAAAACCTTGAGACTCTATTTTGTCAAATCTATTTTTCAGTGTTTGTGAATTGGACTCTCATAAAATTACATTTTTTTATGAAAGATTTCTTTGGGTTCTTTCTCGAAGTTAAAATATTATGAAGTAATTGATATTATGAAATGACTATTTGGTAGAGATTATATATATATATATATTTTGAAGAGTTGACGTTTTATAAGTTTGCTGAACTGCTTTGATTGACCTTGCTATAAGTATTACTCGATCTTATCTTAATTTTAACTCAATTTTACTTGAATTTGCTAGCTTATGAACTTTACTCAACCTTGTAAATCCTACTTAAATTGAGCTAATTATACTTGACTTTACTACTCGACCTTGTTTATGAACTTTATTTGATCTTATTCGAATTGAATCCATATATAAATAAAAAGTAGTATTTAATTAAGATATGTTAAGAATAGAGGTCCCGAATGTGTTTGATTTGGTGGTGAAGGTCTGAGTTCGAGTTCGAGTTTAGTGGTATAGTTCTTATAAGAATCTAGGACGGTACGAGGTTTTACCTGTTTCGTTTAAGTTCGGGTTAGGTGACGGATGGGGTGGTTTGACAATAAAATTTTCAACATTTCCAAAAAAAAAAAAAAAAAAATAAGAATAGAGAGATCGAGATACATGAATGGTTAAAGTAAATTTTTTAAAAAAATTATAGAGAAGTTGATGCAAATGCTGTGTCACTTGACACAAATGAAGGAGACAGTTATCAAAGATATTTGTGGTGGGTAAAGGAACAATCAACATTTTGGCAATTTCATGTAGAGTTGGAAAGTTTTGGACGCTTGCTTAGTCACCCTTTTGGGGCGAATTAAAATTTGTTAGAGGCATAATATCAATAATAGAGATGAAGAACCAGTGGTGGAGATGTTACAAGACCAATATGTGCAACTGTGTTCACCTGCTTTGCTTAAACAAATCTACATAATATTTTATCAACTTAAGTTTTTAAAAAGTGCATGTGAAATTTAATGGACACTGTTTCCCCTTTGTCCAAAATTCATCATAATTATGGGTTTCAGATTGAACCTCAAGTGGGTGTCTCCAATTCAGTCTCATTTCTTCTCCACTTTACCTTGCAGGCTTTCTTCTACTTCTGGTGAGTTCACTTGCTCAATCTAACCAGTCAAATTACTGAAGTTTGCTTCTGATCATACAAGTACTTATAGATTCTTCAATTATATGTTACCATAAACTTGAATATGGTTTACTATATAACTTGTCAATCAAAACCTTATTCCCCAAGTAAATAATTCTATTTAAAGTATGTTTTTGCATATTTGAGTTGCTAAGGGTCATACCCAGTTAGTTTAATTTGGAAGCCAATTATGTTTTGGGTTTAATCTTTTCTATCACTTGATATAATATCAAGGTTGGTTTACCCGGTAAAATTTCTTGAGACGGTATCAATTTGGAAGCCAATTATGATTTGGGTTTAATCTGTTCTATTACTTAATATGATATCAAGGTTGGTTTACCTGGTGGGTGCTAGCTACTGTTAAAATCTCTTGAGATGGTACAAGAGATATGGGATTCGAGCCTTGCTCGTAGGTGTGGAGGGAGGACTTAGTTTTTGTTAAGGCAATGCTTAAAAGAAAATGTTGGTTTACCAGATTAACATTATCCAGTTAACTTTCTACTTGAGCATATTTGGCACCTAATTTTTAACAGAATATGGATGATTGGTTCATTGTTGTTATTTACCGAATTGTTCATTGTATTTTATAGTTCACATGTATGTTCATATTGGGCTGTTTTGTGTTTGTTAATTTATTTTGTTGGATTAAATGAATGATTGTTTGCTTGTAAATTTATGCAGTTAGAGGTAGGGAGGGTTCCTTCAACTCGGCAAGGCTGTCTTTTCTGTCTATAATTTCTGAGGACAGTGCCTCTCATTTTCAAGATTCTGTTAAAGCATATACTTGTTCGTTTGTGAATAGTCAGACCATAGAAAATGATTACTCAGAAACAGAAGAAATTAGGCAGAAATCTGCTTCATGTAAAGGCCAAGATGCGGGCAGCACATCAGGTTTTAGATTACTAATGGAAAATCTTTATGTTTTAGAGTCGACATTTGCTGATTCAGATGCGTTAAGGTTGGAAAGAGAGATTCTGCTACAACTAGGAAAGCTTGGAGCACTAAAATTATTTAATAACTGTTTATCGAGAACAGTTAAAACCTCAGATGTTTTTGACTTGTCTGATATTCCCGTTGAGCATATTGAAGAGCAAAAGATGAATGATTCAGCTGATGATCTCAGAGGAAAAGTTGTCATTCGCTCTAAAAGGAAGGGGAAAAGAAAATTGAGGACAGCAAAAATATCAGAAGAATCCAATGAAACTTCTTTGCTGTCTGTGCATCTGGAGGCCTTGCAAGAAGGTTCTTTTGCAAAAAGAGCATTGAACCCCAAGAGTAGGCGATTGATGATTGCCAGAAACGAGGCAGAAATGTCAAAGGGAGTTCAGGTTGTTTTTAAATTCATGGTAATATGACTTCTGTTGGGTAACATCCTAGAGATATCTCTGACAGTTGTGCATTTGGGTTGGTACAGGTGGTTGCAAACTTGGAGAGGATCAAGACAACATTGGAAAAAGAAAGTGGGCAAGTAGCCAGCTTGAAATGCTGGGCTGAAGCCACTGGAGTCAGTGAGAAGGTGCTGAAGCAGCATCTGGCTTTTGGTTGGCACTGCAGAGCAGAGCTCATAAAAAGTACCCGCCCCTTGGTGTTATTCCTTGCAAGAAACTACAGGGGTCTAGGAATACCGTTTTCAGACTTGCTCCAGGTTTTCCGACATGCTTTGTAGTTTGTCTTTTATTGAGTGTTGCTACTATCTCCGTTGCTAATTTTTTACATTATGAATAGTTTCAAAATAGAAGCTGCCTGAATAATAGACTTTGGTTTTTGTTTGCTTTGACAAACTCTGGTGTCTTAAACCAGTCATTCCCAATGATATATATAAATTTGGCCTTGATTATCGTGACTTGTGCACATGAAGTTTCCCTTGGAAAATATTTTCGATGCATCTATGTAGAACAGACCAACATCCAATTACATGTTTGCATATTCACAGGCTGGTAATGTTGGTGTCCTACAAGGTGCAGAGAGGTTTGACCACACAAGAGGATACAGATTCTCAACTTATGTCCAGTTCTGGATAAGGAAATCGATGTCCAAGATGGTGGAACGGCATGCTAGGGGGATCAAAATTCCAGTAACTCTCTTTCTTTTATGGGATGTTTTTTTCATTGAATTATACTTTTGTCAGATCTGACCTTGAGCCATGTGTTGTTTTCCTGTTCATTATCCTTTGTAGTGCAAATTAAACAGAGCAATAAGTAAGATACATAAAGCTCGAAAAACCCTGAACAACGGCCGTGGGAAGAACCCAGAAGACATTGAAATTGCCAAGTACACTGGTCTTTCCTTAGCTGAAATCAGATCAGCTAGCGAATGCTTGAGAATTGTGGGTTCAATTGATCAGAAAATGGGGGATTGTCTTAAAGCAAAATATTTGGTATGACCTAAACTTGCACTTAGTTCTCTTGCGCTTTCAAGCATGTTAAATTATCTGTAGATAAGTTATTCTGGGTCTTTTGACCATAGTAATGAAGTTTGAAATCTGTTTTTCAGAAAATCTGCCTACTTTGTGTAGAATCTTCATGCATTTTATTGCATGTCCCATCTTGGTGATTGGAGAATACCCCTTTTTGTTTTTTAATATGAGCAATGGGAGAATAGGGATGCAAGTTTAATGTAAACATACTAGAGATGCAATATTTATTTATACGTTAGGTAACATATCAGTTGTTGAAAACTCATCTAGAGATGGTTTAATTGAGAGTAAGGCGTGTTGTGATGATGCAGGAATTTTCACCAGATATGTCAATAAAGAGTCCTAAAGAAATTGTGATGAGGAAACACATGAAGAAAGACATTTTTCAGATTTTGGAAAATTTGGATTTAAGAGAGAGGCAAGTGTTGATGCTGAGGTATGGGCTTAAGGACTATCGGCCGAAGTCACTTGAGGAGATTGGGAGGCTTTTCCATGTGAGCAAAGAGTGGATAAGAAAATTAGAGAAGAAAGCTATGACAAAATTGAGGAATAACGAAACCTGCAGAGATTTAAGCCATTATTTGGATTGTAGTTCAATTAACTTGAGAAGCTCCTGTTTAAGTTAAAAGGGAAAAAGAAGAAGAAGAAGAAGAAAGAAACGAGTTTGAGCTTGGAAATACCAACAGAGCTAACCTCCCCGACATGTGAGTTAACGCTAAGGTGCTTCTCTTCTCTTATTTTTACAGTCAGCTCGGCATTATTGTACAATGAGTCATAGTGTCTGCATCTAGGAATAATAATTTATCCATCACATGGTGAAATTTTTCCATATTCTTTCTTTCACGAAAATACTACGATGATTTATAGCACTTTCAATTTGTTACTTCTCTTTCTTTTATGGGCAGGAGTTTGAGGTTATACGTGTATATTCGATTCACCAATCTGTAGTGATCATCAATGTACAAATTTTTCATGAAATTGAATTTCAATTATGAAATTTTTAGTATTTTGTATACCGTTAATCCGTTTGTATCATTACAATTTTCATACATGACTGAGATTTCAGATTACTTGGTTTAAATTATATATATGCTACTGCCTGAATTTTTGCATATTTCATTGCTTTATCAGAGTTCTTATATCAGTGAAAACTCTGGTTTGTTGATGAGATAATTTTGCTTTAATTCACCTAATCAATGTTTTGGTGACATCACTCGTAATTGGAGTAGATTTCTCGAAGATTTTTCTTTTTTAAAGTAAAATATAACTAGTTTATTTCTCAGGCTAGAAGTTCAGATTTTGGGTGCATGGATTGTAATTATTTTTTAAAAATTATCTAAAATACACTTATATTGTTGCAAGTAAGACGATCCTTCACACTTTATTTTCTATTTTAGCTTATCTCGTGTTGATTAGGGATAATGATCTTAACATAATCTCTCTCTATAAATAGATAACGATTATTGTATAATTATCCATTCAGAATCAATAAGAAAAACCTGCAGCTTTCAAGGTATTTTTTTTCTTCTATTTCTCTTTACCTTTATAACACGTTATCAGCACAATCTGCTTCCCAGCATCTTTCTAAGTTTTTAAAAACAAATAAGACCTGAAATCAATGTTCATGCAGATGAATATGTTTTGAATATGCACAAGGCCTTAAGCCAATTCAAAGTCGAATCATATAATATCATTAATATAATCATGGCTTCGCTTCTTATTCACTCAGAAGTTGTTGACTTTGGTTTTTTTTTCGACAAATCAAATCTCATGATTCGCCACTCGTGGGTTGTTGGCTTGGTAATTTTTCAAATCAATTCGATCTCAATACATGTTCTCAATGTCTTTTCTTGCGTGATTTGCATGAATGAACAATAAGGCATGAAGCCTTTGGTTTGCCTTCATTGATTTAATAAATGACAAGCTTGAATTTGATTCACCCACTGCCAGGTGAATTAATTTTGCTTGTGCATCCATCTGACGATGAATTGAATCTGATCATTAACAAATAACAAAAACCTTATCATTGTTCTCATTGGGTAAGATTATTTTGTTATTTAATTAGCATAAAAGAAGCCTTGAATGCCTTGGGTCTAATTTTTATTAATATTATAACCTGAAGGTTTGAATCTCAATCTTAAAATTAGAATATGCAATTCTAGCTCATTATATTATTCTTGTATTTGTTAAGTTATTAGTTTAACACCTTAATTATTCTTATCAGTATACTCTGTGGTTGTCATTAAGTTTGACCCTCCACATCAGAAAATAAATAGCATATTTTTTGATTTATTTTTATTTACTTTATTTTTTTAATGATTATGATAAGATACAAGCAGGTAGATTAGAACCTGAAGTTCTAAATTCATTAATTAATTATTATATTAGAACTTGCAATTCTAAATCTACAAAATAATTATAGAACCCGAAGTTCTATAATTACACTACAATTAAAGAACATGAAGTTCAAACCTCAATCAATTAAACATTAGATTAAAACCTGCAGTTTTAAATCTACCATAGAACTTGAAGTTCTGAATGTATAATATCATATTTATGAACTTGAAGTTCTAAATATTAATCTTATCAATCGGAAATTCAAATTCTGAAATATAATTTCATTTTAGGACCTGATGTTCTAAATAATAATGTAAGATTGAAACTTGAAGTTTTAGGTCAACGAATTATTTTTCAAGAGAACCTGAAGTTCTAAATACATGTGTGTAATTTTTGGTTCATACATATTTATGTGATTTTTTTTTCTATTATATTTTATTTTCCATTTATCTTTATTCTTTTGAGTTATATTATATATATTATTATTGCTGCTAGAAGTTGTTGGAATTGGTGCTTGGAGTGTCAATCTGAATTGTACATTTTATTATTTATTAATAAAATAATTACATTTTCATTTCATATCTTATTAATGGTATTGTCATTATGTGATATGTTAAGAATGACATCAACCTTAGAATAGTCTTGTAGTAATATTGGACACTAGGTGGTCCGATATTGGGATAAGTATTACTATTGTAAACTATTCTTAAAGTATATATTCCTAGTCGTTGGTTTTGGAATACGGTCGAATTCCTATAACCTAGAAGACTAGCACATGTCGTATATTGAAATTGGAGTTCCAATGGTTTAACCCGATGTACCATGAGTTTTGGAAACTCGTATAGACATGTGGGTATTCGTTGAAGCGAATACTGAATGACTCATAGGTGATTCCTAATAGCTGGATGTACATACCACCGTCAATAGGAATCTCCTCGAGTTGAGTAACATATGTAATCCTTTGACTATAGGATAACATTGATTTTATGTGAGATCCTCCACACTTTGATGCCATGTATGTCAGAAATCTTCAATGGTCTGGCCTCTAGATGTTCGTTGGGTGTGGACCGATGCACTCAGTAATCAAGTACGAAGCAAGATAGGATCAGTTGGCTTGTATGTGTACCATACATGGTTTATGTATCCATGTGAGTAAAGCCACGATTCTTAAATCTTTGGCCAAAGTCGATCACCTAGGGTGGATCGCATCAGTTATGAAGAATCGTGGATATGTCGACATGAGATGTGCGCCTCGGAAACTTGACGGTGTATTCTATGTTTCATAAGCACAACTCGGATAGCCTACGACGAGAGGATTTTTAAACATATGGGATGACCTCGACTTGTATAGTTCAGACAGGTCGTTCGTGTTCTTCGCAAATTCGGAGGTGGCCGAATTGCGTACATATTAACTAGGCTTATATGACGAACATGTCTGAACTTAGAGAGTCTCAATATGAAGTGTACTCGTTAAGCACTTGGGTAGCCGATTAATTTTGATAAAAGATAATATTCGATATTATAATTATCAACTAAGATAATCAAGTGTTATTTGATAACATCGATTATTTATTTTGACCTAATTGGATTAATTCAATAATTACACAATGACTTAATTGTAAAATCATAATTATCTCTACCATTTGAGGATATTATGATAATTATAAATATGTAATGATAGATAGTTTTAGCTTTATTTAATTGGATTAAATCAAAGTAGAAAACGTTTAACTAATCTATTTCTCAATCTTTGGCTTGATTTAATTGGATTAAATCAAAGTGGGAGACAATGTAGATTAGTCAACCTAATTATACTTTTTTGGACAAATTAGATTAAACCCACTTAAAAGTTGATTACAACTTTTATTAATTAAAAATTACCTAAGTTTTGTTATAAATAACAAGCTTTAATAATGTTTTAATTACAAGTATAAACATAAGCAAAAGCTTGAGTAAGCTATACACAAGTAATTCTTGAGAGATTAACCTAAGTTAGAGAAGTGTTTAGAGAAGCTTGTGAGGTCTCTACAATATTTCATCCATGAGAAATCAAGATTGGATCTTGAAGTGAAGCTTGGTAGCATTGGAAACAAGATTGGATTTTGGAGTCAAGCTTGCACACATTGGAGGTTCTCCAACCATTTCAACAAAAGAGATGTAAATTGGATCTTGCATCAAGCTTACTAATTAATGTTTGATCTTCTCCTAAGTTATGTTCTTTTGTGTATTAGATGCATGATCACATAGTTTAATGTTGAAATAAGGCTAATCAATTTGTGTTGGGATACTTTAGAAGTATAAACACAACATACTTATGAATTAGGTCAAAGATGTTCATGTTGGACATAGAACAATGAAATAATTAACAAGAGTTTGAAACTCTAGATTAAAGCTTAGAGTTATGACTACCATTCTAGATTCACTTGATCATCTTTAGGTGAACTAGAATTATTCATGAGACTTTTCTAATTGGGATTCTAAAATGGTTTGTGATTAGATTCAAACATATGCATATAAGTATTTAGAATACATGTATGCTAATTGTAAAATATGTGTTGATAGTGGTTATCAAGTTAAAATTTGATTTTAAGTGTATTTGAAGTATTGGGAGAAAATTGGAAGTGTTTAGTAATGTTTTGAACTTGAAAAATCACATTCTACCTGAGTTGCGTTGCGACGCAGACCACCTAGTGTCGCGACACAGAGCTTCAGAATTGGGCGTGTCGTGACCCCCACACCTATGCATCTCGACGCGATAACATTTTCATTCAGCATGCTCTCGATATTTTGGGTGGTGTCGCGACGCCCAGACCTGATTCATACTAAAACTTATTTTTCTCCGTTCCGGAATTTCCGGACTCCGTTTTGGTCTCTGTTTTTTCCTATGGACTCTAAATGGAATGTAGTTTTACATAAAAATATTTTAAAATACACACAGGCTAAATATCCACGGGTTAGACCCATTTCTGTGGCGTGGGATACCGATCCGACCCTAGGGGTTCCACAACTGCCCCAACAGAAGTTTGCAATAATAAAGACCTAATCAGATCTGAAGTTTAAATTAGTCTTTACTATCAAAATCTATAGTTATGAACTATAATTTATAAATAAAACAGAATGTTCTCATAGAACACGAAAATAAGTTTCTTAACATTCCCAGTAGTTAATGTTAATTCTCACTAAGTATGGATATGATAGAAAAACTATATTGCAACAAAGGAATAAAGTTAACAAGTGGAACTAAACTATACATTGAAAACGCTTCATATTCAGCCATATCCAATAGAATTATGCCGAATTTAAAGATATCTGCTGGAATGATTATCATATTAAGGCATGGGTACATAATTACTATTGGCAATTACAAATAAATTATAACCTGAAGTTCTTAATTATAACTAGACCCAACCACGGTTTCGATTACCGAACCATAATCATTTCAGAACTGAATTTTTCCAGTTCGGTTAAGGTTCTTACCCTAACCGAACCGGTGGGAACCGTTGGAACCGTCCGGTTCCAGTGGTTCCTACGGTTCCATCCCCAACGGCTACTTGCTCCATGCTCCAACATTTATAAAAAAAATAATAAATAAATATTATTTTAGAAATTACTAAATTACCCCTAATAACATTAATAAAACGGCTAAATTTAAGGGCATTTTAGGTATCACAAAAATATTCTTAAAATGTATAAATATGGGTCATTTTTCATATTTCAACACACCAATTCTCTCAATTCCTACAATTCTCTCATTCTCAATTCTCTCAGCAACAACTACAATTTATCATTCTCAATTCTCTCATTCTTTAAAATTTCTTAAACAACAAATGGCAAGCTCATCTGATAACACAATGTCAAATGTGCCAATCCAGGAGAGCGACCCTAGTATCAGGACACGGAGAAGAGAAGTTAGGTCTCGTTCCTCAGATGTTTTTAAAATTCATTTTCATTTAATCGATACTGAAATGAAAGTCCAAGAGCATTATGCAACCATTGTGGGGTTTCCTACAAATTTACTGGTGGATACGGCAATGTGAACAAGCACTTGGAAATACATCATGTCGTTGAGCTTGGACTTGATACAACACAAACTCAAATGGGCAGGTACGCATCATCTGGTCGAGGTACGAGTTCTTTAGATTTATTTAAATATTTTGATGCTAAAAATACAGAAGAATTTGCTAAATTAACTTGTATGACACATCTTTCTTTAAGTTTTGGTGAAAAACTTGCTTTTACTAATTACGTTCAAAATGCTTTAAATCCTCATGCTTGTATAATGACTCGAAATACAACAAAACGTCAAATTTTTAAATTATACAAAGATGGTAAAATTATTTTAAATGAAACATTTAGAGATATTAAATGTCGTATTTCTATTTGTTCTGATATTTAGCATGACCATAGGCGAACAGACTCATACATGAGTGTGACTTGTCATTGGATTGATACATCATGGAACCTACAAAAATGACTTATTGCATTTAGATTTTTTGATGAACAACATACTGCACAAAATATTTATAGAATGATGAAAGTAATTTTTGATGAATTTAGTTTATTAAGTAATATTTTAACAATTGGTTTTGATAATGCATCTACAAATACTGCATCAATAACTGATTTAATAGAAATATGCGAACCAAATTCAGGGGGTCGATTTTTTCATGTTCATTGCATATATCATGTCCTTAATTTATCTGTTCAAGATGGTCTGGAAAATTATCATTTTCATTGATCCTATTAAGAAAGCACTTAATTGTATTTGGTCATATTCTCAAGTTAGGAGAGAATGGGCCAAGTTTTGTAAATTAAATGGTATTAAACCGATAAAATTTCCACGAGATGTTCCTACACATTGGAATTCAACTTATTTTCTTTTATGTCAAGCTTTGCAATACAAATATGCATTATGTAGTTTTTTCTCTACATATTCAACATATCACACTTTTTCCTACTCAATGGGATATTTGTTATAAAATGTAAGAAATTTTAAAAGTTTTTAATGATATTACAAATGTTTTTAGCAGAGTTTATTATCCTACAGCACATTTATTTCTTATTGAAAGTTTGAATATTGTTGGTACTCTCTATGAGCATGTTGAGAGTCATAATCCTAATGATATTGTTTTGCTTGAAGCTATTACTATGATGAAACAAATATAGTTGAATTATTTTAGAGACATTCATTTACTTTATCTTATTGCTGCTGTTTTTTATCCTAAATTTAAATTAGAAGGTTTGAATATTGTTTTACAAGCTTGTTATGGATATTTAGGAATATTAGATGAAATTGATATTACAAGAATAATAGCTAAAATAAAAATTGATTTAATAGATTTATTTAATAATTATATTAAAAGATATAACTTGATATCAGTAGGACAATCTAGTAGTAGCGAACCCGTAATGCAAACAAGACTTAGCGCATGTGATCGTTGGTTACTACAACGAAATAAAAAACATAAGGTTAACACGACTAATAACCCGAAATTAGATAATTATTTATCTACCAATTTCGAGTTTCCTACTGAAAGTTTAGTTAGTAAAAATTTTCAAATCCTTGAATGGTGGAACCGACATCAAAATGTATATCATGTATTATCAATTATTGCTAAAGAGATATTGGTAGCACTTGTTTCCACCGTTGCGGTTGAGCAAGCCTTCAGCATGTGAGGCAATATATTGGAAGTTAGACAGTCTTCATTACATCCAAGTACTTTAGAAGCAACAACATGCGTGGATGATTGGACCCGAGCTGATATAAGGCAACAAGAAGATGCTCCCGATGAATTTGAAGACTTGTTCGACAATGCATCTGCAAGTGCAAGCGGAACGGGAGCTGAAGGATCAACATGCACTGATAATGATGATTGATAATTAAAGAATTATAAAATTATAATGGAGAAATATCTTAAAATCGTAATAGAACTACGTGAGCTTTGATTCCTCTAACCCCTGGAGGATGCGTTCAAGCTCTTTAATTTAATAATTTTATTTTTAATTTTTTTAGACAATAATTTTATTTGTAATTTAATGTAAGCTAATTATATAAATTCAAATTCATAATATTAAATAAATTTTTCAATCTCAATTTTTTTTTAAAAGTAAAAAAAAAAATTGAATGGAATCAGAACCGAAATCGAATGGTTCGGTTTCGATTTCTATTCCACACTCGTGGAATCGGGAACCGGCCAGTTCGGTTCTGATTCGGAACCGAACCGGATCGGTAGCCAGGTCTGGTTATAACTATCAAAACCAAAAGTTGTACATCTATCATTTTCATATATGAACCTGAAGTTCAGAAAATTAATCATATAAATTAGAACTGAAAGTTATACGATAATTTTTAAATCTAAACCTGAAGTTTGGAGTTATGAATTCTAAAAGAGATTTCAAAATTTTAGGGAAAAAATAGAACTTGAAGTTCTAAGTTACAACTTTAAATATTTAGAACATAAAGTTTTAAGCTTATAGTATCATATATATGAACCTAGAGTTCTATACATGAATATGAAATTTTTGTTCTCGATGTCTTATATATCATTTTATTTCATGGGGTATAGATATTGAAACATGAATCCAAGTTATGTGTTTGGAATGTACCATTAAGGAAAATAAATATCCTTGAATAATTTCTTCCGCCATATTTTGCAAGCGAGCTTGAAGCTTTGTCTACTATAGTAAAATATAGTTGGTCTACTATCAATTTTATCTAACATTACTTCACAGCTGAAATTATGAGTTGATTTTTTTTTTAAATAAGATATTTATCATTCCCTGAAGTGAATATAAAATCTATCATAATTGATTTGTAAATGTAAAAGAATGACATGATTAATATCATGACAACAGTCACGAATCCCCATGATGATAAAGTCATAAAAGTGGATATAATTAGCAGATAAGAAATATTAGAGTGGCTAAAGATCTAGCAGATCTTGTTCACCTTAATGTGTCGAATCTCTTTGAAATTAAAGAGAGAAAATTAGATGCCAATTAGTACTTTATATTGTGTACTTTGTTTATATTTTACTTCTAAATATTAATATTATTTGGAACAAAACTATATACCATACATGGTCTTGTTGACATAATTGAAGGCCCTGAAAAACGTCATAATCTTGTTAATAATTGGAACTTCTAACAGATTATCTTTTACATATTGATATTTAAATGAGACAATTTTCCTCTCTTTAAAATAAAGGAAGCTTCCTGAAGTAAGCCCACAACTTCTTAGAATTAATTTACTATGTCTCATTCAGATTCTCGCACCAGTCAATATAAAAATAAAGTGCGAATGATAGTTCATTTGCAACAAATTATAAATCAATTACGTGATGTATTTATACAGACATCAAAAGTAACCAAGTCACATATACTAGTTATTACTACACTAACCGGGGTGATTGTTCCTGTTAAACAATCTAGTATAAATACAGTTAATGAATCATCTGTTGCACGTCAGAAACATGGTAGACCCCTTGGTTCTAAAGATACTATTCCCTGGAAGAGGAAAATGAGAGATTCGGATCCTATTGAAAATAATGCTCGAGTAATAATTATACACACATCTTCTGAATCACTAGTTCCAGAAGAATTGATAGTCCTTAAAGAGATACCAGCCCCTGGTGAGGCTCAAAAATTCAAAAATGATGAACTGTCTACAAATTATACTTATACAAGAAAGTGTGAGATCGAAAGAAAATAATCATCGACAATGTGTTTGCATATACAGTAGCTACTAAAATTATAAATGATTTTGAACCTCAATCTGTCGATGAATGTAGACAAAGACACGATTGGAAAGAAGCTATTCAAGCAGAATTGACTTCTTTAGCCAAACGTGAGGTATTTGGACCCGTAGTACAGACACCTGAAGATGTCAAACCCGTTGGTTACAAATGGGTGTTTGTATGAAAATGTAATGAACATAATGAAATTATTAGATATAAAGCGCGACTAGTTGCACAAGGTTTCTCGTAGAGACCAGGTATTGACTATGAGGATATGTATTCTCCTGTGATGGATACCATTACGTTTCGATTTTTAATCAGTTTGGCAGTCTCTGAAAGACTAGACATGTGTCTTATAGACGTAGTGATAGCATGCCTTTATGGCTCATTTGATACTGATATATATATATATATATGAAAATCCACGAAGGATTGAAAATGCCTGAAACATATCAATCAAAAGATCGTAAACAGTGTTCAATCAAGTTACAACGATCTTTATACGGATTGAAACAATCTGAACGCATGTGGTATAATCGTTTGAGTGAATATTTGATGAAAGAAGGATATATAAATGACTTTATCTACCCATGCGTATTTATTAGAAAATCATAAATTGGATTTGCTATTATAGAAATATATTGATGATATGAACTTAATTGGAACTCCTGAAGAGCTTTTAAGAACTGTTGAATATTTAAAAATAGAATTTGAGATGAAAGACTTGGGGAAAACAAAATATTGTCTCGGCTTGCAGATCGAGCATAAATCTAACGGAGTGTTTATTCATCAGTCTGCATATATTGAAAAAATTCTCAAACGTTTTAACATTGATAATGCTCATCCGTTAAGTACCCACATGGCAGTCCAATCTCTTAATCATAAAAGGGATCAATTTCATCCTAAAAAAGATAATGAAGGGATATTTGGTCCAGAAGTACCATATCTTAGTGCAATTGGTAATTTGCTATATTTAGCTCAATGCACCATACTAGATATTGCATTCTCGGTTAATTTATTGGCAAGATTTAGTTCTGCGTCAATTCGACGACATTAGAATGACGTCAAATATATCTTTCGTTATCTTCATGGTACTAAAGACTTGAGATTGTTTTATGCAAACGAGCTAACACAAAATCCAAGCCTTGTTGGTTATACTGATGCAGGATATCTCTCTGACCCTCACAAAGAACGTTCACAGACAGAGTATATTCTTACCTACAATAACACGACAATCTCACGGCGATCTAAAAATAAGCCTTTTGTTGCTACATCCTCCAATCACTCGGAGATACTTGCACTACATGAAGCAAACAGAGAATCTATATGGTTAAGGTCACTTATATACCACATTCAGAGCACATGCAACTTAAACTCTGTCATAGATACTCTTACAGTGATATATGAAGATAATGCTGCATGTATTGCATAAATTAGATGAGGGTACAACAAGGGAGACAAACTAAACACTAAATTCTTCTATACTAATGGGCTACAACAGAGTAAACAAATTGATATCAATCAAATACGTTCAACTGATAACTTTGCAGACCTATTTACTAAAGCTTTACCGACATCAACATTTGAGAAACTTATATATAGCATTGGCATGCGCCGACTTAGAAAATTATCCTGATAATATCTTTTGAGGGGGAGCTGATGAGCGGAAAATATATTAATATTTACTGCCCCTTTTACTTAATATTTTGTTTAGTTTCTCGGGTTTGATGAACGTTTTGATGTGTTTTAGTTTATTTTACAGATAAAATAATATTGGGACATAATGAAATCATTTAGGACGAAATGTGGGTCAAATAAGGGCAAAAATTGGACTTGACATATTAATTTTGGAGATTGGAAACTTGAAAGAGAGTTTTAACGAAGTGCAGTTTTGGAAATTCCAATTTTACGCATTTGTCGTATTTTGGGCATAACTGTTTACTCCGATATCGGATTGAGCTGATTCAAGTTCCAGATTAAAGAAGACTCAAAGATTTACAACTTTGAAAAACAAAATAATTTTGAATTCTGAAGATTTCATGCCCTAAATTGATGAACCATCCAGAAGTGTGTTGTGTGTAATTATTAAAGTCATTTTCAAAGCAAAAAAATAAATTAATAAATAAATAATAAAAATTATCAAATCACCACCAAACATGATAAGCAATTAGTGGAGTAATTAATAATGGATTTGGTGGAGCAATTAGTGGAGCAATTAATAATGGATTTGGTGGAGCAATTAGTGGAGCAATTAATGGAGCAATTAATAATGGATTTGATGGAGGCAAAATTTTGCCTATAAATACCAAGTCATTTCATTTGTAAATTCATAATTTCTTTTAAGGAATTCCTTAAGAATACTAAGAATATTGTATCTTGTTTGTTTATTTACAGCTTTCAGTAATTAATTTCCGCTTTCGCACTTTCTTTTCTTTACTTTTCAGTTTTTACTTTCCGCAATTTACTTTTACGCACAATACTTTTCTTTCTTTAATTTTCAGTTTTTACTTTTCAGTAATGAGGAGGTAACTCCCATTTGCTGGGGTAAAAGGTAAAACTTTTATTACTAATATTTAGATTAATCTCCCTTAATTATAATATATAAACTAGTTAAAACCTGACTTAACGAGGATACTGTTATATTGGTCGGTTGGTAATTATTTAAATTGGTTTTAACCTGACTAAACTGGATACCGCCTGATTGGTCGGTCGGTAATTAATTATTAATTTGACTTTATCTGGATACCGCTTATATGGCTGGTTGGTAATTATCATGCAAAGTTAATATATTATATTAAGGGAGATATCTAAAATAGAAATAATAAAAGTGGATCCTTTTACCTCAACATTTTCTTTTATTGTACTTTTACTTTATTTACTTTTCAGCAATTTACTTTCAGCATTTACTTTTCAACAATTTACTTTCAGCAATTTACTTTCAGCATTTACTTTTCAGTAATTTACTTTCAGCATTTACTTTTCAACATTTAATTTTAAGTATTTAATTTCAGCATTTACTTTCTGTCATTTACTTTTCAGCATTTTACTTTATGTCTTTTATTTTATTTAAGTTCTTACTACCCGTAAATATGTGTCATAACTAAGCCAATTATCTGGGGTTGTGATGAAATCTAATATCACCGGTTTATAAGGGGTTATTTTATAATTTGGGTAATTTAAAGGTTTACTTATTAAGTCTTAAGCTTAATGTGTCTTGTTAATTGGCCATTAATAAGATTGATCTAGTAAATCTAAAATAATCTTGACAAGGGAATTTTAGGTTTCAGCCTTAGATTTAATAGCTCACGATCTTCCTTGAGGATAGATAACCCTTTAATAGATTTCCTTACAGAATAGACATATACCTGTCGGGCGGGGATAGCCATAATTGGAACTTAAACTTAATGAATCCAGGTAATTTGGTTGACATGGACATATGGTTCAATTGGGTTATACTGGGTATTTGCATCTGACCATCGACATAGGTTTTCGCATAATTTAGTGTTCCAGGTTAGTAAACCGATTTATTACACAAAAATGAAATAACTGCTTCATCTTTAAAATGATATTAGAAAGATTCACAACCCTGGATAGTTTTATAAATTTGAATTTTCTTCAATATACTTTCAAGCAATTTTATTTACTTGTTTTAATTTTCAAAATCATCACCATTTCAAATCAATCATTCAACCTGTTAGATACTAGTAATCATTTGACCTCATAAAATTAATAGATTAGGTATTAAGTCCTCGTGGGATCGATACGTTTTATACTACTTGAACGATACGTACACTT
The DNA here is from genome assembly GCA_019454045.1 of Zanthoxylum bungeanum. Lineage (NCBI taxonomy): Eukaryota > Viridiplantae > Streptophyta > Magnoliopsida > Sapindales > Rutaceae > Zanthoxylum > Zanthoxylum bungeanum. The sequence continues at coordinate 24,234 of SKCR01014345.1, forward strand.
GCGTTATACGCGTGTGTGTAAGCACCGGTCAAGTTTTTGGCGCCGTTGCCGGGGACTTATTTATCTTTCACTATTAGTTTTGGGGTTAGATACGTTACTTGTATCTAATTTCTCTTTTATTGTTTTTGTTTTCTTGTGTTTCAGGTTCTCAGAAACTACATGAGACGAATCAGAAGCTTTGAACTCCGACCGCTTGACCCAGAAATTGAAAGAACCATCAGACAGTTGATAAGGGAAATGCGAGAAAGCCAAGAAACTTTAGTCAACATGGAACCTGAAACTTTAGAAGTTGCACCACTGATACCCATTCAAGACAGAACCATTCCGGTGGTCGATAGCTTCATTTCCTGTATTGTATTTCCTCCTTTACCAGCAAATGCGTGTGACATCAAAACATGCATCCAGATGATTCAGCAGTCAGTACAGTTTGGGGGAAATGCAACAAAAGATCCTAATGGCCACATCCTGGAAGTTTGCAGTACTTTCAATTACAACCGAGCAGCTGAAGAAGCAATGAGACTGCAGGTTTTTCCATATTCCCTGAAAGATAGAGCTAAAGCTTGGCTACATTCGTTACCAGCAGGTTCCTTCACAACTTGGAACACTCTAGCCACCAAATTCCTTGCAAAGTACTTTCCACCAGCCAGAACTGCAAAGTTGAGGAATGACATCACATCCTTCATGTAACAAGATTCAGAATCCCTTTACGAAGCTTGGGAAAGATTCAAAGATTTACTCCGAAAATGTCTTCATCATGAGATCACAAAGTGGCTACAAGTCCAAACCTTCTACAATGGACTTTCTGGAATAATGAGAACCACAATTGATGCTGCTGCTGGAGGAGCTTTGATGGCAAAGGGAGAAGATCAGGCATGGGACTTAATTGAAGAAATGACCAATAACAATTCTTTATGGCCAACAGAAAGGAGCATGATCCAAAGAATTGCAGTAATTTATTAAGTTGGAGCCAACACAGCACTGAATTCCAAGCTGGATGTGATTTGCAAAAATCTGGAAACTCTTAACATGAAAGTTAATGGTGGATCCACAAGTTCACCATTTGGAGGAGTACTTGAGTCAGAATCTTACAACCAACAAGAAGAGACAGTGAATTATGTCAACAATTTCAACAGACATAGGAACAATCCATATTCGAACACCTACAACCCATGGTGGATGAATCATCCCAATTTCACATGGAGCAACAATTCAGGGCAAATGAACAACCCACCACCCGGATTCCAACAACAGAACAAAGGCCAGGAGCAGGCAAATGAATCAGGAATAACAGAAGTGTTGACCCACTTGAAAAAGATAGAAGCAAAACACGACTCTCAAGCATCAAGATATGATGCTATGTTTCAATCCCAAGCAGCATTAATTCAAAGTCAATTAGCTTCTATTAAAGCACTGGAGAATCAAATTGGACAACTGTCCAATGCTCAGAGTTACAGACCGCCAGGTAACCTTCCTAGCAACACTGAACCAAATCCAAGGAACATAGGGAAAGAGCAGTGTCATGCCATCATGTTAAAAAATGGTACTGAAATCAACAAAGATGTTGGAGCCAAAACAACTGCTGAGGAAGTTCCAAAAGAAACAAAGCAACAGATGGAGGAAAAAGAAGCAAAGGAAAAAGAACAGATCACTCCACCTCCATCTTTTCCTCAGCGTCTTCAAAAGAATAAATTGGACAAGCAGTTTGCTCGATTCTTGGAGGTGTTCAAAAAGCTGCATATCAACATTCCATTTGCAGAAGCCTTGGAAGAAATGCTCAGCTACGTCAAATTCATGAAAGACATTCTTTCACGAAAATGAAGATTGGGAGATTACGAGACAGTAGCATTGACGGAAGAATACAATGCCATCATTCAGAGAAAACTTCCCCCAAAGTTGAAAGATCCTGGCAGTTTCACCATTCCATGCATCATAGGATAACATAACTTTGGTAAGGCTTTATGTGATTTAGGTGCAAGTGTTAACTTGATGCCTTTTTCTATTAGGTGCAAGTGTTAACTTGATGCATTTTTCTATTTTTAGGAAACTGCAGATTGGAGAAATAATGCCTACTTCAGTCCCTCTACAACTTGCTGATAGAACGCTCGTATTTCCAAGAGGCGTAGTTGAGGATGTGCTGGTCAAGGTTGATAAATTCATTTTCCCAGCATATTTTATTGTCCTTGATATGGAGGAAGACGGAGACGTGCCGATCATTCTCGGGAGACCATTCTTGGCTACAGGTCGAACCATTATTGATGTACAAAAAGGAGAATTAACCATGAGAGTACAGGACCAAGAAGTAACATTCAATGTTTTCAAGGCCATGAATTTCCCAGATGATGAAAAGAATGAAGAATGTTTCAGACTTGATGTGATACACAGTACCATTCAGAAATCCAATGCAATGCAAAGTTCTATTGACAAACTTAAAATATGTCAATTGCCTATGGAGCCTGAAGATAAATCGTCTTTTGCACTGAAAAAGCCAATTCTTGCACTACAAGCAACAGATGAGAAAAAGTTCCACCAGCTCAACGAATTGGAGAAATTTCACAATCAGCCTTTTGAGGATGCCAAATTGTACAAAGAAAAGGCCAAGAAGACACGGGATGAGAAGTTAGTGCGCATACAATTGGAACCAGGGCAGAATGTACTGTTAAACAAATCAAGGGTGAAATTCTTCCCATGGAAGCCAAAATCAAGGTCCATTTGTGATCACCAAAGTTTTACCAGACACAGCCGTTGAGATATATGATCCCGACTCCAACAAAACATTCAAGGTTAAAAACAAGTGTGTCAAGCACTACTGGGGAGAATCATTTGAGCGACAAAAAGAAAGTGTCACACTTTCAGATCCAGCCTAACGTTCGAGAAGTCACGTCTAGCTGACGACTTTAAACTTAGCGCTAGCAGGGAGGCAACCCATGCAATTTTTGTATATATTGTGATTTGATGTGATTTAATTTTGTGTGTTTAGTTTTTGCAGATTAAGTCATTTCAATATGGAAGAAGCTCTCGCAAATCTTCACAAGCAATTTCCTTCTCTCCCTCAAAACTCTCTGATGAAAGTCTACAAAGCTCGCTTGGAACGGATGAGACTACTAACGATCCATGGTGTTCCTAATGACATTCGTTGGGTAATTGAAGCACGGGTCCGATTGGCAGGTGAGTCTTCTGACTCTTTTATTTCAAATCTGCCTGGTTTTGGAAGAAGCACCTATGCAAAGAAACGTAGAGCTAAGCAAATGGGTGTTTGTTATAAATGTGCACGCTGGAATTACAAAACTCGTTGTCGTTCTTTAGGAATGGTGTCTGATAATCGCGAAGATAAAATTAAATTCATTAAGGATGGCTTGACTAAGGAGTCTGTAGATAATATATCTGACCGGCGTATAACGCAAGCGCACGTATCGTTCAAATAGTATAAAAATATCGATCCCACGAGGACTTAATTCCTACTGTTGTTATTAATTGTTGAATCTATTTATTTACAAGTATCTAATTATAGGAAGAAGAGAATTGATTGCTTTTGATTGGTTGAATGTGGTTTTGCAAAATAAAATAAAAACAGACTCAAAAGAAAATACTAAGGAAAATAAAAGAAAAGACTCAAGGATCTAGGGTCGTGACTCCACACAATATTATTAAAAAGATGAATTGACTCTCTTATTTTTGTGTAATAAATTAATTTGCTAACCTGGAACACGATGATATGCAAAAGCCTATTCTGATGGTCAGACGCAAATACCCAGTATAACCCAATTGAACCATATTCCTATGTCAACCAAATTACATGGATTCATTAAGATTAAGTTCCAATTATGGCTACCCACTCCCGACAGGTATATTCCTATCATGTAAGGAAATCTATTAAATGGTTATCTATCCTCAAGGAAGATCGTATGCTATTGAATCTAAGGCTGAAACCTAAAATCCCTATGTCTAGTTCATTTTAAGTTTACCATATCAATCTTATTGGTGATCAGACAACAAGAAGCATTAAGCTTAAGACTCAATAAACAAACTAAAGAATTACCCATAAAAAGAAAATCAATTATTAAGCCTAGTAATATTGTGTTTCATCATTTCTCTAGAATAAAATAAAATACTGGGGTTAGAGGATCCACTTTTAGAAATCTCAAATTATTATAATATGGAAATTGCCAGTATTATCTAATTAAGTTGAACCAGCCATAAAATGCGGTATTATTATTTATCCATAAACCAGCCATATAGGCGGTAATAATCTGTCACCTAAAGACCAACCATATAGGCGGTGTCACATTATGTTACATAATTAAAACCAGCCATTAAGGCGGAATCAACTCTTAATTCATATTACTATTTCCATATTATAATTAAAGTGAAATTAATTTACCTTTACTATTTATAATTTAGAAATCTCCCTTATTATAACATATAAATCTGTGTGATATTTACCAACCAGCCATATAGACGGTATCCTGATTAAGTCAAATTAATAATTAATTACCAACCGACCAACCAGGCGGTATCCTCATTAAGTTAGGTTAAAACTAGTTTAAAAATAATTACCAACCGACCAATATGGCGGTATCCTTGTTAAGTCAGGTTTTAAATAATTTATATATTATAATTAAGGGAGATTAATCTAAATTATAAAAGTAAAAAGCTTCACATTTACCCCAGCAGAAATTTAACTACAAAACATAAAAGAAAAGAGAAGAAGAAGAAGAACTATTATTACTACTGAAAATTAAAATACATAATTAAAATATTATTTATATTTGAAAACTAGATGCAATCCTCTAAAAACAGGGAAAAACTTTCAAGGAAAGCACACCAAATGAAGTGAAGAATGCCTGAATTTATAGGCAAAATAGGCTTCTGGTGTCGCGACACCAAACTCCCAGCGTCGCGACGCTGGAAATTGTCGACGTGGCACGCTCTGGTTCGTCGACTCAGATTCTGGATAAGGTGATAAGGTGACACGTGGCAAGGTGGTTGAGATCTCAATTATTGTGATATGTGGCGGCTTCTGATTGGTCGTCTCAGATTCTTATCCGCCACGTGTCAGATACGGATAAGTTGGTCAATAATTGATGCTGACGTGGCGACACGTGGCAAAGTGACTGTCGGCACCATAGAATTGCGACACATGGCACGCTATCATTGGTTGATGATGACGTGGCAATGACGTGGCAGATTGACTCGGTCAACCGGTGATGTGGATGATGATGTGGCTAACAGGTGGAGTGACACATGGCGACACGTGGCGATGGCGACTGTCGGCACAGTAGGATGATGACACGTGGCACGGCGCATGTTAGCAGATCGGCTGTGATGGTGACACGTGGTACGTCGCACGTTAGCAAAGTCAAACTTTTCTCAGATTCTGACCTGTGGACCCGGCGCACGTTAGCACTGTTTAGTGCACGTTAGGCGTCGCGACGCTGAAGGTCTTGGTGTCGCGACGCTGACAAAATTACCAAAATGCCTTTTTTTCAATTTTCACTGTTTTGGCCCAAATCACCTCCAGAATGTCCTTAAACTTTATTTATCTACAAAATAACATAAAATACATCAAAATATTCACTAGACTCAAGAAACTATACAAAATATTAAGTTAAATGCGTGGGAAATAGTGATAGATTTACCACTCATCAATATCTTCGACTCTTGAGACACGTCCCAGTGGATATGTTCATATAGCCATTCGCAAATTGCATACACAATTCCAAAAAGAAAGACAATAGTTAAGTCTTGGGAATCTGACTCAAAAAGACTCTGTTTGCCAATTTATAAGAAAATTGGATGGGAAGCTTGTCCCTGACGCATAGACGTCAATCAAGCCGCTACTTTTCTTGTACATATTATATCTCTTTGTCTTTTCCTAATAATTGTGATTTGTTTTGTTGTTTTCTTTTATTTTCTCCGACAGGATCCAGACCTTTTTTTACTATCACGATTTATTTTACTGTTAACTAATAATTCTCATTTGGCAGGTACTAGTGCTATTATTTTACTCACCTTTTTTCAGGTGTTATAAATTCAACTCATCATTGCACTTTTGAAGACATCCAGAGTAAAACATGGAAGCCACTTCAAGAAGGTGAGTTGAAAACATCTGTGTGTTTTGCGGTACTAGTGTTGGTGTTAAGCCACAATACGTAGAAGCAGCACAAGAATTGGGTCGAGTCTTAGCTACAAGGAATATGCACTTAGTATATGGCGGAGGCAATCTTGGACTTATGGGGATCGTTTCAAAATCTGTACAGGAAGGAGGCAGTCACGTTTTGGGAATCATCCCAAAACCCTTGGTGGTGGCAAATCTTATTGGACCATCAAACGGAGAAGAGCTAATTATGCCAGGTATGTCTGAACGACTGGTAGAAATGATTAATCGTGCTGATGATTTTATTGCTTTACCAGGTGGCTTGGGTACAATGGAGGAAATTTTTACAGTATTATCTTGGACAAACCTGAACATATACCAGAAACCGCTTGGACTATACAACGTTGAAGGATTTTATTATTTTCTTTGTGTGTTTCTTGATGATGCCCGGAGAAATGGGTTCGTGACAAAACCTATGAAAGAACTCCTCTTTACTGCCAAAACTGCTCCGGATCTAATTGACCAAATCTTAGCATATGAACCACAAATTAATCATATCATTTCAAAGATAAATTGGTCTGAGGACGATCGTGGTAAGAGGCGTCAGATTAATCTGGATCTTAACCTTTAAATTTTTGTGTAGAATTTCAGCTAACCATGTACTATCTTCTAAACTCTTCTTCTACTGTTTAAGACATTGGGGACAATGTCTCATTTAGGTTTGAGGGAGGGAATTAGTTGATCAATATCTTGTTTTTAGTGGTTTGTTGTTTTTATTTTTAGTCCAAAATTTTTCGAAAAATTACAAAAATATTTTGCGTTTTTGTGTTTTTATTTTGACTAAAAAGGTGAAATTGGTAAGAGATAGTTGAGTAAGGAGTTTCCACTCCTGAGACGTATATCAAACCTATTTCGGAACAAGTTAATTTTTGTTTATTTCATTTTAAATTATTTAATTTGTGAATTCTCCATAATACTGACTAAAATGGATCTTTATATGCTCAGTTAGCAGGTATTATCAACATGCATGGTAACATACGGACATGAGTTGTAATTGAAAAGTTTGTAATTTTTAGTGCTCTGTTTTAATTGGAGAAAGCATCTCAAAAAGTGATGGAGTAAAAAAAAAACATATGAGGTCCGATTTATTAAGTCTGTAAGGGTATTTTTAACACCTAGTGCCCTAAAGCCAACTGGTTTGGGAGTCACTGGCCCAAAGCTCGCTACATGGATCAAGGATGTTGCAAAAATATATATATCTGAAGTCTGAGTAATTAAGTCTGTAGGGGTGTCTTAACACCTGGTGCCCTAAAGCCAACTGGTTTGGGAGCCACCGACCCAACACTCGCTACATAGATGGAAGATATTGTATAAAAAAAATCAAAAATCAAAGAAAAAAATCAGAAAAATCAGAAAAATTATTCCATTGCTGCAAAAAGGTGTGAATTCTGATAAAACTTTAGGACAAAAATATTACTCTCTTATCAACTGCACTTGTGACTGTTGTGGGTAAAAATGAGTTGATTAATATTTTGTCAGCTGTGCATATGGAGAATGGTAAATATAATCGGAGAATTTACTTATTCAGTAATTTAGAAAGAAAGAAAACAACTAGTAACTTGGAGTAGAAGTTTCACCTGATTAGTCACTAACTTCTTTATTCTCTTTTCTCTTGTCTTTTTACTTTTGTGCATTAGTTTTATTATCTTTTTACTTTTGTAAAACGTTTGTGGGTATCGTTGCTGTAAGCCCTCACGAGACTATAACTCGTCCACTATGGACACCTAGGGGTTTAAAGGCTAGTTGCATATGCTAAATGCAATCGTGATCCCTACGAAAGTGGCTTAGTTTAAATTTAAATGTTTCTTTTATTTTATTTTGTTGTTTTGCTCGAGGACTAGCAAAATGTTAGGTTTGGGGGTGTGATGAGCGGAAAATATATCAATATTTACCGCCCCTTTTACTTAATATTTTATTTAATTTCTCGGGTTTGATGAACGTTTTGATGTGTTTTAGTTTATTTTGCAGATAAAATAATATTGGGACACAATGAAATCATTTAGGACAAAATGTGGGTCAAATAAGGGCAAAAAATGGACTTGACATATTAATTTTGGAGATTGAAAACTTGAAAGGACGTTTTAACGAAGTGCAGTTTTGGAAATTCCAATTTTGCGCATCTGTCGTATTTTGGGCATAACTGTTTACTCTGGTATCGGATTGAGCTGATTCAAGTTCCAGATTAAATAAGACTCAAAGATCTACAACTTTGAAAGACAAAATAATTTCGAATTCTGAAGATTTCATGCCCTAAATTGATGAACCATCCAGAAGTGTGTTGTGTGTAATTATTAAAGTCATTTACAAAACAAAAAATAAATTAATAAATAAATAATAAAAATTATCAAATCACCACCAAACATGATAAGAAATTAGTGGAGCAATTAATAATGGATTTGGTGGAGCAATTAGTGGAGCAATTAATAATGGATTTGGTGGATGATTTGATGGAGGCAAAATTTTGCCTATAAATACCAAGCCATTTCATTTGTAAATTCATACTTTCTCCTAAGGAATTCCTTAAGAATACTAAGAAGATTGTATCTTGTTTATTTATTTACAGCTTTCAGTAATTAATTTCCGCTTTCGCACTTTCTTTTCTTTACTTTTCAGTTTTTACTTTCCGCAATTTACTTTTACGCACAATACTTTTCTTTCTCTAATTTTCAGATTTTACTTTTCAGTAATGAGGAGGTAACTCCCCTTTGCTGGGGTAAAAGGTAAAACTTTTATTACTAATATTTAGATTAATCTCCCTTAATTATAATATATAAATTAGTTAAAAACTGACTTAACGAGGATACCGCCATATTGGTCGATTGGTAATTATTTAAATTGGTTTTAACCTGGTTAAACTGGATACCGCCTGATTGGTCGGTTGGTAATTAATTATTAATTTGACTTAATCTAGATACCGCCTATATGGCTGGTTGGTAATTATCATGCAAAGTTAATATATTATATTAAGGGAGATATCTAAAATAGAAGTAATAAAAGTGGATCTTTTACCTCAGCATTTTCTTTTATTGTACTTTTACTTTATTTACTTTTCAGCAATTTACTTTCAGCATTTTACTTTTCAGCAATTTACTTTTCAGCAATTTACTTTCAGCATTTACTTTTCAGTAATTTACTTTCAGCATTTACTTTCAGCATTTAATTTTAAGTATTTAATTTCAGCATTTATTTTCCGTCATTTACTTTTCAGCAATTTACTTTTCAGCAATTTACTTTTCAGCATTTTACTTTATGTCTTTTATTTTAGTTAAGTTCTTACTACCCGTAAATATGTGTCGTAACTAAGCCAGTTATCTAGGGTTGTGATGAAATCTAATATCACCGGTTTATAAGGGGTTATTTTATAGTTTGGGTAATTTAAAGGTTTACTTATTAAGTCTTAAGCTTAATGTGTCTTGTTAATTGGCCATTAATAAGATTGATCTGGTAAATCTAAAATAAACTTGACAAATGATATTTAGGTTTCAGCATTATAGTTAATAGCTCACGATCTTCCTTGAGGATAGATAACTCTTTAATAGATTTCCTTACATGATAGACATATATCTGTCGGGCGGGGGTAGCCATAATTGGAACTTAAACTTAATGAATCCAGGTAATTTGGTTGACATAGACATATGGTTCAATTGGGTTATACTGGGTATTTGCATCTGACCATCGATAGAGGCTTTCGCATAAATCGATTTATTACACAAAAATGAAATAACCGCTTCATCTTTAAAATGATATTAGAAAGATTTACAACCTTGGATAGTTTTATAAATTTGAATTTTCTTCAATCTACTTTCAAGCAAGTTTATTTACTTGTTTTAATTTTCAAAATCATCACCATTTCAAATCAATCAATCAACCTGTTAAATACTAGTAATCATTTGACCTCATAAAATTAATAGATTAGGTATTAAGTCCTCGTGGGATCGATACTTTTTATACTACTTGAACGATACGTGCGCTTGTGTTATACGCGTGTGTGTAAGCACCGGTCAAGAGCATTTCATCGGATGAGAATTTCATCAGAGGGAGCATAATCATTGACATCATGAACTACCGTTGGATAAAAGCGCATTGTACTCTCTTTTTTCCGACCAAGTTTTTGTCCTATTGGGTTTTACTGTCAATGTTTTAATGAGACAATGTTAGGTCAATTATTGTAAAATTAACGTGATGGGTCTCAAGGGGGAGTGTTCTAAATAAGATGGTCTCTCACACTTTATTTTTTATTTTAGCTTATCCCACATTACTTAGTAAGGGTGGGCAAAAAAACCGACCGAACCGAACCAAACCGCACCTGTTAAACCGAACCGAACCATTATAATTAAAAAAAATTATATATTTTTATAAAAAAATTTGTATTTTTCTTTTAATTTTATTCTATGTTTTCTTTTTATTAGTATGTTAATACTTTTATTCTTAAATTTTTTGTTAATATATTTATTTGTTAATACTTTTATTCTTAAATTTTTTTGTTTTATGGTAGCATCATTATTCTTGAAAGTAAGATGTTGGATTTGTCTTTTAATTAGAATGATTGTAACATCATTATTCGAGGTAATTTTTAAAAATACAATAATTAATTGTGCCTCATTTTTCAATCCTTTATGGAGTGCATGTGTTCCCTGAAGTCACAGCTTACACCCTAACACTTCATACTATTTGTTTGATAGACTAGTTCTTTTTTTTTTTTGTCTTCAATTAAGTGGATGAAAATTTGTTTTAAATATAATAATTCGTAAACCGAACCGAACCAATCCGTAAACCGCTGGTTTAAAAAATTTTCAATCCGAACCAATCCGTTATTTAATGGTTTGGTTTGAAAGGTAAAAAATCTGAACCGTAAAATATGGTTTGGTTCGGTTTTTAGCAAAAACTGAACCAAACCGAACCGCGCCCACCCCTATTACTTAGGGATAATGATCTTAACCTAATATCTCTCTATAAATAGAGAGCAACTATTGTATAATTATTCATTCAGAATCAATTAGAAAATCCTGTAACTTTCAAGGTACTATTTTCTTCTATTTATCTTTACTTTTATAATATATATATTTTTTATTTCCATTCCTCACATAATATGCATGATACTTACTTATAAAATAATTACGTCATTTTTACTAGAAGTTATATGATGAGCGGAAAATATATCAATATTTACCGCTCATTTTACTTAATATTTTGTATAGTTTCTCGAGTTTTATAAACGTTTTGATGTGTTTTACTTTATTTTGAGAATAAAATAAAATCGGGACTTAATGGAATCAATCAGGACGAAATGTGGAACAAATAAAGGCAAAAATTGGACTTGACATTTTGATTTTGGAGATTGGAAACTTGAAATGGCGTTCTAACAAAGTACAATTTCGGAAATTTCAACTTTGCGCAATTGTCGTATTTTGGCCATAACTTTTTATTTCGATATCGGATTTGGTGCCATGTTTGGTGTCATGTTTGGTGGCATGTTTGGTGGAGAAATTGGTGGAAGCCTTTATATTTGCCTATAAATACCAAGCTAAACTTTGTAAATTTTTCATGCTTTCTTTGGTGGATTTCTCCATGAAAACCTAAAAGAAAGTGTCTTACATGTTTATTTAAGTTTTATTGTATTTTATCTTTATTTATTTAATAAATTTTTATGTGTTTTTAATTACATCATGAATAGGTAATCTCTTTTTGCTGGAGTCTGGGGTGAAACTTTTAATATAATAATTTAGATTTACTCCCTTAATTTAAATAAGTAAATTGAATTAATTATTTACTGCCTATATGGCCGGTTTTATATTATTGGACTTAGTTTCTGCCTATATGGTCGGTTTAGGTGCTAACCTTGTTACCGCCTACATGGTCATTTTATATGATTTTGTTACTGCCTATATGGTCGGTTGGACTTTGGACAAATGACATTCACCGCCTATATGGTCGGTTTTAATATGATTAATTTAAGAAATGATTAATTGATAATGGAGTAATCTATATTTGAAGTATTAAAAGTGAAACTCCAAGCTCCATCATTTTCTTTTATTGTTGTAATTTTCTTTACTTTTTAATTTTCTATTATGTTATTTTGTTTAACTATGCATTTTGTAATTTTAGGTATGTTTTGTAACTAAACATATTATCTAAGGGTGTGATGAATTCCAATATCACCGATTTATAAGTGGTTATTTTATGTTTTGGGTAGTATATTGATTTATTTATTGAGTCTTAAGCTTAATGCTTCTTGTTAACTGACCATTAATAAGATTGATTTGGTAAACTTAAAATGATCTTGAAAAAGGGATTTCTGGTTTTAGTCATAGACTCAATAGCTCACGATCTCACCTTGGGGTAAATATCTCTTAGGTAGATTTCCTTACAGGATAAGAATATACATGTCGGGCGGGGGTAGCCATAATTGGAACTTAATCTTAATGAATTCAGAGTTTCTTAATTAACATAGGAATATAGTTAATTGGGTTACTTTGGGTATTTACATCTGACCATCGGAAGAGGCTTTTGCATAACTTCGTGTTCCAGGTTAATAAACCGATATATTACACAAACATGAGATAATCACTTCATCTTTAAAAGATATTGGAAGGATTCACAACCCTAGATATTTTCATATCATTGTTTAAAACTTAAAATCTACATTTGTTTTGTTTTAATTACTTGTCTTTAGTTTAAAATCATCATCCAATCAAAAATCAATCAATTTGATACTTGTAGACATTTAGCTTCATAAATTAATAGCTTAGGTATTAAGTCCTCGTGGGATCGATACATTTTATACTACTTGAGCGATACGTGCGCTTGCGTTACGTGTGTGTGTTTACCACCGACCAAGTTTTTGGCGCTGTTGTCGGGGACTTATTTATATCTTTTACTATTAATTTTGGGGTTAGATATTTTTACTTGTGTCTAATTTGTTTTTACTTATTATTTTTATTTTCTTGTGTTTCAGGTTCTCAGTCACTACATGAGAAGAACCAGACATCAAAACATGCATTCATATGATACAACAATCAGTTCAGTTTGGGGGGAATACAACTGAATATCCTAATGCCCACATCATCAACTTCCTGGAAGTCTGCGGCATATTCAATTACAACCGAGCGGCAGAAGAAGCAATGAGACTGCTTGTTTTTCCATATTCCTTGAAAGACAGAGCTAAGGCTTGGCTACATTCACTACCAGCATGTTCCATCACAACTTAGAACATTCTAGCTACCAAATTCCTTGCAAAGTACTTTCCCTCAACCAGAACTACAAAGTTGAGGAATGACATTACATCATTTGTACAACATGACTCGGAATCCCTCTGCGAAGCTTGGGAAAGATACAAGGATTTGCTCATAAAATGTCATCACCATGAGATTGCAAAGTGGATACAAGTCCAAACCTTCTATAATGGACTTTCTGGATTAAAGAGAACCACAATTGATGCTGCTGCTAGAGGAGCTTTAATGGCAAAAAGAGAGGATCAGGTCTGAGACTTAATTGAATAAATGGCCAACAATAATTCTTTGTGGCCAACAAAAAAGAGCATGATTCAACGAATCGCAGAATTTACGAAGCTGGAGCCAACACATAAATGAATGCCAAGTTGGATCTGATTTGCAAAAATCTAGAAATTATTAACATGAATGTTAATGCTGGATCCACAAGTTCACCATATGGAGGAGCACCAGAGGCAGAATCATACAACCAACATGATGAGACGGTGACTTATGTCAACAATTTCAACAGACAATGAAACAATCTATATTCCAATACCTACAACCCAGGTTGGAAGAATCATCTTAATTTCGCATGGAGCAACAATTCAGGGCAGATGAACAATCCACCACCAGGATTCCAACAGAAAAACAAAGGCCATGGGTATGAAAAAGAACCAGGATAACATAAGTAATGGCTTACTTGAAAAAGCTATAAGAAAAATATGATTCTCAAGCAGCATCATATGATGCCATGTTTCAATCTTAAGCAGCATTAATTCAAAGTCAAGCAGCATCTTTGAAAACACTGGAGAATCAAATGGGACAATTGGCCAATGCTCAGAGTTACAGACCGCAAGGTACCATTCCTAACAACACAGAACCAAATCCAAGGAACATGGGGAAGGAGCAATGTCATGCCATCACTTTGAAAAGCAGTACTGAAATCAACAAAAATGTTGAAGTTAAGGCAACTATTGAGGAAGTTCCAAAAGAAAGTAGCGAAGAAGATCAACAGATGGAGGAAAAAGAGGCAAAAGTAAATGATCGAGAAAGATTCACTTCACCTCCACCTTTTCCACAGCGTCTCTAGAAAAACAAACTAGACAAGCAGTTTGCTCGATTCCTATAGATCTTCAAAAAGCTGCATATCAACATTCCATTTGCAGAAGCATTGGAACAAATGCCCAGCTATGTCAAATTCATGAAAGACATTCTGTCACAAAAGCGAAGATTAGGAGATTACGAGACAGTAGCATTGATAGAAGAATGCAGCGCCATCATTCAGAGGAAGATTTCCCCAAAGTTGAAAGATCCTGGCAGTTTCACCATCCCTTGCACCATAAGAGAACATAACTTCGGTAAGGCTTTATGTGATTTAGGTACTAGTGTTAACTTGATGTCTTTTTCTATTTACAGGAAATTGCAAATTGGAGAAGCAATGCCCACCTCAGTCTCTCTGCAACTTGCTGATAGATCGCTCATATTTCCGAGAGGTGTAGTTGAAGATGTGCTGGTCAAAGTCGACAAACTCATTCTCACAGTAGACTTTATTATCCTTGACATGGAGGAAGACGAAGACGTGCCCATCATCCTCGGGAGACCATTCTTGGCTACAGGTCGAACCATTATTGATGTACAAAAAGGTGAACTAACCATGAGAGTACATGACCAAGAAGTAAAATTCAATGTTTTCAAAGCCATGGAATTCCCGAATGATGAAAAGAATGAGGAATATTTCAGAATTAATGTGATAAATAGTACCGTCCATAACTCCGATGCAATGCAAAGTTCCACCGACAAACTTAAAGCGTGTCATCTACCTGTGGAGCCTGAAGATAAAATATACTGCACACTGAACAAGTTAAATCTTGAACTGTAAGCAACTGAAGAGAAAATGATCCACCAACTCAACGAATTAGAGGAATTTCACATACAGCCTTTCGAGAATGCCAAATTATACAAAGAAAATGTTAAGAATAGACATGATGAGAAGTTAGTGCGCATACAATTGGAACTGGGACAGCGGGTATTGTTCAGCAAATCAATGTTGAAATTTTTCCATGGGAGGTTAAAATCACGGTGGTCAGGTCCATTCTTAATCACTCAAGTTTTACCAGATAGAACCGTTGAGTTATATGATCCCAATTCTAATGAAATATTCAAGGTTAAAAGTAAGTGTGTCAAGCACTACTAGGGAGAATCATTCAAGCGACAAAAAAAAGTGTCACACTTTCAGATCTAGCCTAACGTTCAGGCAATCATGTCTAGCTGACGACGTTAAACTTAGCGCTAGTAGGGAAGCAACTCATGTAATTTGTGTATATATTCAGATTTGGTGTGTTTTACTTTGGTGTGTTTAATTTTATAGGTTAAGTCACAGACAAGATGGAAGACGTTCTCGCAAATCTTCACAAGCAAATTCATTCTCTCCCTCAAAACTCTCTGATGAAAGTCTACAAAGCTCGCATAGAATGAATGAGACTTCTGATGATCAAAGGTATTCCTAATGACATTCGTTAGTTAATTGAATCACGGGTCCGATTGGCAGGTGAGTCATCTGACTCTTTTATTTCATCTATGTCTGGTTTAGGAATAAGCACCTATGCTAAGAAAAGAAGAGCTAAAAGAATGAGTGTTTGCTATAAATATGCACGCATGACATGTAATACTCGTTGTCGTTCATTAGGAATGTTGACTGATAACCGTGAAGATAAAATTAAATTAATTAGGGATGGCTTGAGTAAGGAGTCTTTGTATGACATATCATTGACTCTTGAGGCGCATCCCAGTGGATATATGTATCACGTAATTCACATGTTATATACACAATTTCGAAAAGAAAGACAACAATTAAGTCTCGGGAATCTGACTTTAAAAGACCCTGTTTGCCAATTTATAAGAAAATTGAATGGGAAGCTTGTCCATGACGCATAGATGTCAATCAAGTCGTTACTTCCTGTAAATATTATTATCTCTTTGTATTTATCTAATAATTTGATTTTCTTTTATTTTCTCCGACATGATCCAGACTCTTTGACTTTCACGATATATTTTACTGTTTAGCTAATAATTGTCATTTGGCATGTACTAGTGTTATTTTTACTCACACTTTTTCGGGTTCTATAAATTCAGCTCATCATTGCACTCTTGAAGACATCCAGAGTTGAGAAATAAAAAAAATGGAAGCAACTTCAAGAAGACGAGTTGTAAACATATGTGTGTTTTGTGGTACTAGTGTTGGTTCTAAACCAGAGTTCGTTGAGGCATCACAAGAATTGGGTAGAGTCATAGCTGAAAGGAATATGCACCTAGTATATGGCGGTGGCAATCTTAGACTAATGAGGTGTGTTTCAAGGGCCATACATGAAAGAGGTAGTCAAGTTCTGGGAATCATCCCAAAACATTTGGCAGAGGCGAATCTTATAGGACCATCAAACGGAGATGAATGCATTGTGGCAGGTTTGTCTGAACGACTTGTTGAAATGATTAATCGTGCTGATGCTTTTATTGTTTTGCCAGGTGGTTTGGGCACAATGGAGGAAATTTTTACAATGCTATCTTGGGAGAACTTGAACATATACAAGAAATCAATTGGACTGTTTAACGTTGATGGATTTTATGACTTTCTTTGTGTGTTTCTTGATAATGCCCGGAGAAATGGGTTCATTTCAAAACCTGTAAAAGATATCATTTTCACTGCCAAAACAACCTATGATTTAATTGACCAACTCTTAGCCTTTGAACCATAAATTGACCCTATTTTTTCCAAGATAAACTGGTCTGATAATGATCGTGGAAAGAAGCGTCGAATAAATCTGGATCGTAACCATTAATTTTCTTTCAAGATATAGAATTTCAGCTAACCAGGTACTGTTTTCTAACTCTTCTTCTACTTTAGACATTGAGAACAATATCTCAATTAGGTTTGGGGGAGGGGAGTAGTTGACTAATATCTTATTTTTATTTTTTCGTTTTTATTTGATTTTTAGACAAAAATTTTCAAAAAATAAATTCAAAAAAATTAAAAAATTAAAAAATATTTTGTGTTTTTGTGTTTTTAATTTGACTAATCAGGTGAAATTGGTGTGAGATAGCTGAGTAAGGAATTTTCACTCCTGAGACGTATCTCAACCTATTTCGTAACAAGTTAATTTTTGTTTATTTCCTTTTGAATTATTTAATTTATGAATTCTCCATATTACTGACTAAAATGGATCTTCATATGCTCATTCGACATGCATTATCAATAAGCATGGTAACATACGGCCATGAGCTGTAATTGAAAAGTTTATAATATTCAGTGCTCTAGTTTAATTGGAGGAAACATCTAAAAAAGTAATGGAATTTAAAAAAAAAAATTTGTGTATATTAATAAAAAAAACATCTGAGATCCGAGTAATTAAGTTCGAATGGGTGTTTTAACACCTAATGCCCTAAAACCAACGGGTTTGGGAGTCACTAGCCCAAAGTTCGCTACATGGATTGAAGTTGTTATAAAAAAAAAATCTGAAATTCGAGGTCTGAATGGGTGTTTTAACACCCAGTGCCCTAAAACCAACTGGTTTGGGAGTCAGTAGCCCAAAGTTCACTACATGGATTGAAGATGTTATAAAAAAAAAAGATATCTGAAATCCGAGTAATTAAGTCTGTAAGGTGTCTTAACACCTAGTGTCCTAAAGCCAACTGGCTTGGGAGTCACTGACCTAAAGCTCGCTACATAAATTGAAGATATTGTAAAAAAAAATCAGAAAAAAAATCTATTGCTAAAAAATTTATGAATTCTGATATAACTTTAAGACAAAAATATTACTCTCTTTTCAACTAAACTTATGAATATTGTGGGCACAATGAGCTTATTTATACTTTGTTGGTTGTGTATATGGAGAATGATAAAAATAATCGGAGAATTTACTTATTAGTAATTTAGAAAGAAAGAAAACAGCTATTAACATGGATAAGAAGTTTCACTTGTTTAGTCACTAACTTGTTTATTATGTTTTCTTTTGTCCTTTTGCTTTTGTGTGCATTAGATTGACGTTTGTGGGTATCGTCACTGTAAGCCCTCACGAGACTACAACTCGTCCACTAGAGACACCTAGGGGTTTAAAGGCTTGTTGCATACGCTAAATGTAACTGTGATCCCTACGAAAGTGGCTTAGTTTAATTTTAATTGTTTATTGCATTTTATTTTGTTGTTTTGCTCGAGGACTAGCAAAATGTTAGGTTTGGAGGTGTGATGAGCGGAAAATATATCAATATTTACCGCCTATTTTACTTAATATTTTGTATAGTTTCTCGAGTTTTATGAATGTTTTGATGTGTTTTAGTTTATTTTGCAGATAAAATAAAATCGGGACTTAATGGAATCAATTAGGACGAAATGTGGAACACATAAGGGCAAAAACTGGACTTGACATTTTGATTTTGGAGATTAGAAACTTGAAATGGCATTCTAAAGAAGTATAATTTCGGAAATTTTAGCTTATATAGGAAGTTTTGCTTATCTTGTATTATAAATAATATCAATAAAATAATATTTTTATCTTAATTCGTTAAGAGTCAATATCCCCCACGAGTACAGTGAGCCACCGTCTTAGACTAAGTAATGTCATGGAGCCGCGGAGGCATAAGGCTGAGATAGTCATGGGAGACAATCGGCGAAGGTCACCTCTAAGGGATATTAATTCAAAATAGCTCCCTCTTTTTGGGGGGTATTTTTCTCATAATTTCATTTATGCTTGCTTGAGTAAGCAAATTTAATTTTATATTTCCTTTTGTATGAGAAATATATATACTTCTTTCAAGTTCTCTATACTTATGTACGACAATTCTCTGTCTTAAATACATTCCTCTTAATTTCATCATTAGGTTTGAAGGATGTTTTAGGTTTAATTCTAATTTTTCTATTTTTTCCAACCTTTTATTATCAAAGGTAGCACATATAGAATATTCTTCAGAATTTTCTTCAATATCAGTATGGTCTATGACCTCTTCGATTATTTCTTTATCTTTATTCATTATCAATAGATGTATCAAAATAAATCTCAAAGATTTCTAATTCTTCTGAACTTAAATAGTCTATATTGACTTCACTTAATTCAGATTATATCTCTTCATAGTATTGTATCGAGACTCTAACATTTTTCTTGTCACATTCGTAACTTAAATGACATGTTTATCCACAGTTCCAACATTCACACCTAGACTTAGGTTGTTTATTTTTCTTTCTTTCATTGTTTTTTGGATTATTTCTTCTTTTAAAATATTTTCTTTTTGGTTTTACCATATTTTTATTGAATTTTTTTTATATTTTTTTTTTATATTTTTTAATCTTTTTATTAGATGTTTTCTCCTTTCTCTTCGTGTATATTCACGTAAATCACATCCTCATTGTGTGGGCATATTAGTTTTATCACAACACAATGCTATGCTTGTTTTTCTACTTTTATTTAGTAGTTTTCTTTGATAACATAGATATTTTAATCTTTGTTTTAAGAATAAAATTCTACTTCCTAGTGTATCAGGTACACCTTCCTTAATGCTTTTATGTTTTTGATATTCTTCCATAAAATAAGTATCCTAAGGTGTGGGTAATTTCATGTAATATAAATCTTTATAGTGATCAAGTTGTAAATTACTATCAAAATATTGATAAAAATATCTTTGATATTCACATGTATACTCATTTATAAAACACATCTTACAAATGCTTAATTTTTGCATGGCTAGTTTAGCCATTTTTATTTCTTGAATTCTAACATTTGTTGCATGTTCAACTATATCTATTCCTAAAAATTCACTGGTTATATATGTTGTTGCAGCACGAATTCCTTCTTCTACAGAATTTTCAAATGCCATAACGACATTGGTTTTAATTATATTTTTGGTGTTGTTAGAAATACCAAACCACCAATTTCTTACATTTCCTCTGAAGGTAGCATATATCATTGTAAATTTTACACTACTTTCTTCATCTGAAGCGAAATAAATAAGGAAATATTCCATAAATTTTGCCCAATTCAAAAGTGCTTCTTTAACATCTATTTCACAATCTAAATTTAAATACATACCATTAGGGGGTATGGGTTGTTTATCTGAATTTTTTGGTATAAATTGATTTGACCAATTTTCTCCTTTAAAATTTTTTACTTTATTAATTATACCAGGCATTCCTTGTTGATTCTGATATCCTCTAGCTTTCTTAGGATTTTTAGATGTACTAGCTCCTGGATCATTAAAATTTTCAGTTTTTACTGCTGATGGTCCTCGTGTTTGACCTATAGCTTCATCTACATAAACCTTAAGTTCTAATTCTAATTCTTGTAATTCAAAAATTAGTTCTTCAATCTGATCGTTCATATGTTTTTTCACTTATTTTTATACCTTTTTCTTTTTTATCTTTTTCTTTTAAGGCAAGGTTTTCTCTTTTTAAATTATTTATAGTTTCAAGTTCTAATTTAATTTTTGGTAATTTGGTATTATATACCCATTCGTCAAAGCTTCCTTTTTGGTAGCTTATGTTTTCCAATTTAAGAGTTTCCTCATTTCTAGCTTTAATCAAATTTTTGTTTCTTTTTTAGGATTTATTTTTATTTTCTAATTCTTTTTCAACTGTAATAGTTGTTATTTCTATATCAATGATTCTTTTTTCTAAATCTTCTAGTTTCTGCAAGATTTTATCAATCTTTTTATTTATTTGTTCAATTATTGGATTTGAATAATTTGAAGTATAACTTGTCATTTTAATTTCATAGGTACGTGGAATTGTTATACCCAAGTGTAGACCATACTACTGCATATTCGGGTTCAGTTATGGAGTTTACGTCTGGGTTTCCATCCGATATACCTTTTGAAATTAATTGACATTCCATTTATGTCCTGGATATATGACTTCTTCTAAATTATTTATATCTTTTTTCAAATTCCAATTTTTATTTATAAGAAAGGGGGCCGTTGCCGACGGTCCTATTCCTTGTCTTTTTAAATATTCACGATTTTATTTATACTTTGTTCAATATGTTCCTTTACACAGTTAACAACTGTTCTTTTATCATGTTTGTTTAAACTATCCATTTCTGGATCTTTTGTTTGAACTAGATGCTTCATCATCAGTCTTTCTTTTTATACCCATGTTATAATACCAAAATGCATCTTTAGCTATAGCTTCTAAAATTCCATTTATCATATTAATTTTCATATTAGTTTCTATGTTATTGTTTGTTTTTTCCAGATGATTTTTTAACTCTATTAGTTGTCCTTCAAATGACAATAAGTCACTACTATCATCAATTGAGAGTTGTTCTATAGAATTTATAAGATTTCTAATTTTACCTTGTATATTTAATTTGTCAATAGTTAGACTGTAATCATTCATTTTTTATTTGAGACAACAAATATAAGTCTTTCTTGTTCATTAGCTTTTAGAATATTATCAATCATTATGACTTTTAGTCAATTTTCTGTACTTTCAGGTTTGAAATTTATCTTATTCTTAAGAACCTTAAGTTTTTTTATTAAGATTTTCAAAATCCTTTAGATTTTTTATTTCTAAATTGTCTAAACTAGTCTGAGATTGTTTTAGTTTCTATTTCATCTGGTGTTATAACAGATCTGGTTCGAAATCTATTTGACAATATTTGTATAATTTGATTTTATGTTATTTGGACTCTTTGTCCTTGATTATTGATAAATCATGGGGTTCTATTCTTATTTATACGCTGTTGCGTATTTTCTACAGTGTTTTCTACCGTATTTTCTACTGGCTCTGATACCAATCCGTACGTGTGGTTTTTTATACTGGACGAGACCAGTTTAATTATTAGATCAAAGCATGAATTTAAACAATTCATAATTGGATTAAAATTGATATCTATTTTAATGCAAAAAAATATTAAAAACAGTAATATTAAAATGCAAATATATCATGGTTTTGAATATGGTTTCAGTACTAACTTTCATAAATAGAAAATTATGTTTATCAGATGTATTATAAAATAATGTTCAACAAGATAATGTTTTTGGGCCTTACCCCGCTTCTGTTTTCCAAGCTATTTTGAATTAATATCCCTTAGAGGTGACCTTCGCCGGTTGTCTCCTATGACTATCTCAGCCTTATGCCTCGGCGACTCCATGGCATTACTTAGTCTAAGACGGTGGCTCACTGTACTCGTGGGGGATATTGACTCTTAATATTTTGAAATAGAAAGACGAATTAAGATAAAAACATTATTTTATTGATATTATTTATAATACAAGATAAACAAAACTTCCTATATATGGAAGCTTTCCTTACTCCCTAAGTGTTTACAGAGAATTCATGAAGACAAGTGTTTTGTGATTTCTAAAGAAAAACTTAAAAAATCGATGCCCTCTCTTCTCTTCTTCTCTTCCTTTTATAGGCCCTTTGAGATAAGCCTTGTGACCGGCGTAAACACACACGTATAACGCAAGCGCACGTATCATTCAAGTAGTATAAAAATATCGATCCCACGAGGACTTAATATCTAATCTATTAATTTTATGAGGTCAAATGATTACTAGTATCTAACATGTTGTTTGATTGATTTGAAATGGTGACGATTCTAAATTTAAAAACAAGTAAATAAAATTGTTCGAAAGTAGGTTTTAGGAAAATTGAATATTAAAAACTATCTAGGGTTGTGATTTCTTCCAATATCATTTTAAAGATGAAGTGGTTATCTTAAAGTTGGGTAATATATTGATTTATTAACCTGGAACACTAAATTATGTGTAAGCCTATGTCGATGGTCAGACACAAATACCCAGTTTAACCCAATTGAACCATATGTCTATGTCAACCAAATTATCTGGATTCATTAAGTTTAAGTTCCAATTATGGCTACCCCCGCCCGACATGTATATTCCTATCCTGTAAGGAAATCTATTAAATGATTATATATCCTCAAGGAAGATCGTGTGCTATTGAGTCTAAGGCTGAAACCTAAAATCCCTATGTCTAGTTCATTTTAGATTTACCAGATCAATTTTATTAATGGCCAGTTAATGAAAAAGCATTAAGTTTAAGACTCAATAAATAAATCTTTATATTACCCAAGCTATAATCTAACCCCTTATAAAACGGTGATATTAAAAGTCATCACAAACCCAGATAACTAAATTAGTTACAACACATAACTAGGGCTAGTAAAAACTTGAAAATAAAAGACATAAATTAAAATGCGGTAAAGTAAATACTGAAAAGTAAATTACAATTAAATAAAATGCTAAGGTAAAAGGAATTACTTTTACTACTACTAATTTAGATATCTCCCATAAAATAATATATAAACTTGTGATTCTTTTTCCAACCAGTCATATAGGCGGTAACCTGATTAAGTCAAATTAAGTCCAACCAGCCATTAAGGCGGTAAAAAGATTTGTCCATGAACCTGCCATATAGGCGGTAAGAAAGTTTAATTACCAACCGACCAATCTGGCGGTATCCTTTATTAGTCAGGTTTAAATAGTGAATATATTATTTTTAAGGGAGATTAATCTAAATAGCAATAGTAAAAGAATTATCTTTCACCCTAGCTGGGGAAGTTACCTCCTCATGGTAAATAGTAGAACTGTAAAAAGTAAAAAGTAAAAATTAAATCACTATTATTATAAAACGTAATTAAAATTAATTACAAAACTAAAAACTAAAAAAAAAACTAAAAACTAAAAGAAAGTAGAGAGAGAAACTCTCTCTTTAGATAGAATATAAGAGAGAGAGTGGTACAATGAATTCTGAAATCTCGAGCTCAATTTATAGGCCTCGGTAGGCTTCCAGCGTCGCGACGCCAGGGCCTCTGGCGTCGCTACGCCAGCTTTTGTCGACGTGGCACGCTCTGGTTCGTCTGTTTGAAGATTCTGGATAAGCTGATAAGGTGACACGTGGCAGAGTGGTTGGGCTTCAATTATTGTGACACGTGGCGGCTTCTGATTGGTCGATGAGATTCTTATCCGCCACGTGTCAGATAAGGATTAGATACTCAATGATTGATGCTGACGTGGCGGTGACGTGGCGACACGTGGGAAAGAGACTGTCGGCACCATAAGATTGCGACACGTGGCACTTCCTGATTGGCTGATGATGACGTGGCGGTGAGGTGGCAATGTTGACTTGTTGACTTGCTGACGTGGCTGATGACATAGAGTGACACGTGGAACACGTGGCGATGATGATTGTTGGCACCGAAGGATACTGACACGTGGCACGACGCATGTTAGCAGATCGGCTGTGATGGTGACACGTGGCACGGCGTATTTTGGCAAAGTCAAACTTTTCTCAAATTCAGATTTGTGGACCCGGCGCACGTTAGCACTGTTCGGCGCATGTTAGACGCCGCGACGCTGAAGGTCTTGGCGTCGCGACGCGAGAATTTACCAAAATGTCATTTTTCGTCAATTTTCACTGTTTTGGCCCAAATCACCTCCAGAATGTCCTGAAACTTTATTTATCTACAAAATAACACAAAACACATCAAAATATTCACAAAACTCAAGAAACTATCAAAATATTAGGACGCGTGGCGAAGATTCATAGTACCGACGCTTCAATTATTGATTCTTGATACGTGTCTTCTTCTTGTGGTGCCGACAGTTTTATTGGCAGACAAGCTTTGTTTGAATGTGCTGAGCACTTTAATAATACCACTTGGGTCACATCTTCCTTTTAAAGTTTTACATCTTCCTTTATTTGGGTGTGGGTGCCACAATGTATGTGGGCTGATGCTGATGTTTCATGAGACGACAAGCCTTTTGGACTGTTTCTGGGCTTCCGGGCCACTGGTCCAAATTTTCTTGAATCAATTTATCATAAATATTTTTTGATTTATGTCCATCGTCCATTTGCATACTATCATCCAGTTTTTACCTTCTTCATAAACTTCAAATCCTCATAGGTAGAAGTCTTCCAAAAACTTGTTTATTACCTTGATTCCCAAGGCTCTCCTGTAACGGATCCATTTTTTTATTGATGAAGGGTTCCTGGAATTTATGATCAGATGCCCTCAATTGGGTACTTGTTGCAAATCCCATAGTTATGAGATGAAAAATTTCAAAAATAGTTTGACCATCCAATTCAGGACTGATTGAATAAAATCGAAGATAAATGATTTCACCTTGAGAAATTTTTTTTATAATTCCTTTGAAATCTGAATCAAATTCTTCGATTTCTTTTAAATTATTTGATGGATATAGTCTATCCAAAAATCCATAATTTGCAAGCTTTTTAACAAAATATGGCGAGGCTTCTAGAATACAAGTGATTCTTGGGTAAATGCTACCCCTTTTGATCATTTTAAGGAAAATATGCCCTTGATTGAGTTCATAAACGGTTTTTGCAAAATCTGCATACTCTTTTTCCCAAGAGTAAAGAATAGGTTCCCCAACAAAAAAGGTAACCTGCTTTTTTCTTTGAAATTCAAAAGTTTTTGTAGCAGAGCTACTTGATCCAGCAATATTTATTCGCTACCAACCCAATAATAATAGCACAAAAAGTTTTGTTTGTATTTTAAAATGACATTATGAATTGACATTTTATCTGCATCATATTGTGTGAATGTAAATTATTAAATATGTGTAATTTTTAAAGTCATTTTCAAAAATAAAAATAAAATAAAATAAAATAAAAAATAGAAATTTTATTTTGCATAGTGGAGGAGTTGGTGTCATGTTTGGTGGAGGAATTGATGGAAGCCTTTATATTTGCCTATAAATACCAAGCTAAACTTTGTAATTTTTTCATGCTTTCTTTGGTGGATTTCTCTATGAAAACCTAAAAGAAAGTGTCTTGCATGTTTATTTAAGTTTTTTTTTTTTTGTATTTTCTCTTTATTTATTTAATAAATTTTTATGTGTTTTTAATTACGTTATGAGTAGGTAATCTCTTTTTGCTGGAGTCTGGGGTGAAACTTTTAATATAATAATTTAGATTTACTCCTTTAATTTAAATAAGTAAATTGAATTAATTATTTACCGCCTATATGGCCGGTTTTACATTATTGGACTTAGTTTCCGCCTATATGGTCGGTTTATGTGCTAACCTTGTTTCCGCCTATATGGTCGGTTTACCGCCTACGTGTGTTTACCACCGATCATTATAATTGACAAATGACTACTAATCCACTTTTTGTCGTTGTAAAAAATCTAAATAAAATCCTTTTTAAAAAAAAAAAATTAGTATGTGAATATGAGATCTAATTGTTGAGATTGTATTACCAAAAAATAAAGGACCATTAATTATGAATAAGACTCCAATAACATATTCTTTTATGGAAGAAAGTTCATGTGTGATATTTAATTACATATGTCACTCTTAATTAGCATGAACATGACAATGCTAATTACAATATAATATATATATATATATATATATATATATATATATAGATATATATATATTGCTCTTTCTTTTTACAATAATAAACTTTTACAATAATAAACAGAAGACATTTCAATTTTAATCGTAGCTATCATGTCCCAACAAATCATTTTCACTATTCGTGGATGTCGTTTTAAGCAAATTGTTCATAATTCATGAATAAAGAAACGATTTTCTAATTGACCTTGTTGAGCTAACACCTACAACACGATACATGTTTCTGTTTGGCTGTCAAGCGACAACAAATCGTTAATGGACAAAACGACATCGTAGCTTTCGTGAGTCAGCTTTCACTGGCTTGTCTTCTTTACACGTGTCCCGCTCTCTACCTGTCTACGTAGAAACTAGCATCTTCAGTCGTTCACCCTCCTCCATGAAATAACTCAACACAAAATAAAATATAGTATATGGGGAAAAATGAACGAAAATCTTAAAACTTGATGAAACTTAACAAAATCTTCTCATGTTTTAATATTAAGGAAAATCCATTCATATTTAAAAATTTTGAAATTTAACATAAAAGAATTTATAATTTCGATGAGGATTCGAGATTCTTAATTATTTTACTCACAATTCGAAATGATTTTTCATATCAATTTAAAAAATTAATTGGTATTCAAGACAATTTTTCATCTTAAATCATAATCTGAATGAAAAAAATGGACTAATTCAGGACATAATATATCGATTGCCATTCTTTCTTCATATTTTACATCAGGATACAAAATATTTACTACAAAATTTTAAATAATGATTTCACTTAAATTAAATCATCGTTTTGCTTAATTTGCCCCCACACATCATCGGGGGTTTGGAGAAAAAAGATTCCGCTGTGAAATTTTAATTGTTGGGTTGTGGTCGTACAAAATGAGGTAATTATTAAACGTGTAACTAGTTTAATATAATGTATCCGGTTTTTACCATATTTTTTTATTGAAAAAAAACAAGTTAATATAATAATTAATAAATATTGTCACAATTTTAATTTCACACTTATCCGGTACAATTTATGCATTTTATTACATAAATATAGTTTTTGCCCGTGCCTACGGCACGGTGTTACAGTATTTGGCCCGTGCCTACGGACGGTGTTACAAATTAAATGATTTTATTTTTTAATTAAATGATGCCCGTGCCTACGGCACGACCGGTATTACGAATTAATGATTTTATTTTTTAATTCAATGATGCTTCGTGCCTCGGCATTGTTACAGTATTTGGCCCGTGCCTACGGCACGGTATTACAGAATTAAATGATTTTAATTTTAACTTCTATTTTTTTATTGAAAATTTGAAAATTTTGACCCTTTCCATCAATCAATTCACTATCGTTCCTCCAATTACCAATGAAAATCTGAGCCGTAATTAAGTCACATAAAGAGAGCCGTTTGATCACTCTCTTTCCTCAAACTTGTGCTTTATAATATAGATATATTATGACCTACCTGATATTTGAATCAAATTATTAATCATATAATTAATGGTTAAGATGTATTAGATTTTTTATAATTTTTTATCACTATATTTATATCATATTAAATACTTAAAATTTATTATATATAATTATATTAAAAATTATAAAATTTAACCCCACCTCAACTAAATTCAAAGTCCATGAGAAAAATGGTTTATCTGAGGCAGGGCGGCTCCACGTTTTACCGGGACGCTCCTTCCATCCACTGATCAAACGACGTCGTTTGCTCTTTTTTTTTCATTCATATTCTGATATTCAATTTTCGTGAATCATCGTCATTAATTGAGTGCAAAATGAAACCGTTTTAAATCCAGCACTGTCTTTCAAAAAAAAATTAAAAATCCAGCACTGAGATTTATTAAACAGCAAATCAAACACGCTTAAGTCCACCGCCTATAACACGTGTCAGTATTCTACTAGCTGAGAACAAAAAAGTCAAAACAATAACCAATAATATTTCAAGCTTACACAATCTTAACCTCGTCAGATTGTTTCTTCATTCCTTACCAACAAAGCATCTCTCTTCGCACTCGACTCATCTCTCTCTCTCTCTCTCTCTCTCTCTAAAACTTTTGTTGCAGAGAGATAAGATACTTCTAGGGTTTTTACTTTCGGCTCTGAAGAATTTTAGATTCTATTTGTGCTTAAATTAAAAATTACACTGCAAATTAAATCTCTGATGGTGGCATGGCGTCGAAGATTACGACGGTGGCATGGTCTCAAGTAAAATTCGCTACTAATTCAAATCGTAATTTTCGAGTCTAATGACTTTCACTGTCAGTGAATGGCTCGATTTCACTTTCACCATCACCACACTCTCCATTTCGCAATCCTTTTTACTCTTCTCATCTTCGTCACAAACCCTAACCTTATTTTGTGTTCAACCAACGATGACGATTTATCGATAATCGATTTCGATTCCAATCTTTTCCACCAAGATTACTCTCCGCCGTCGCCTCCTCCTCCGCCGCCTCACCCGCCGTCCGTTTCGTGCACTGACGATCTCGATGGTGTCGGCACTCTCGATTCCACTTGTCAGATTGTCGACGACTTTAACCTCACGCGTGACGTTTACATTTCTGGCAAAGGCAATTTTGAAATTTTAACAGGTGTCAAATTTCATTGCCCTATCTCTGGCTGTGCGATTACCGTTAACATTTCTGGTAATTTTAGCTTAGGCGTGAATTCCTCTATTGTTACCGGAACTTTTGAGCTAGTCGCTCAAAATGCGTCGTTTTTAAACAACTCGGTAGTGAACACAACGGGCTTGGCGGGAAAGCCGCCGCCGCAGACAAGCGGAACGCCGCAGGGGATAGACGGGGCGGGTGGAGGACATGGAGGGAGAGGTGCGTCTTGCAAGGTGGATGAAGGCAAGTTGCCTGAGGATGTTTGGGGTGGAGATGCGTACTCGTGGTCTTCGTTGCGGAAGCCTTGGAGTTATGGGAGTAGAGGAGGGACCACCAGCCGAGAGTTTGACTATGGCGGCAGCGGCGGCGGCCGAGTCAAGATGGTGATTGAAGGGTATGTGTTGTTAAATGGAAGCCTTTTGGCCGATGGAGGTGCTGGAGGGCATAAAGGTGGAGGCGGCTCTGGTGGTAGCATTTATGTTATAGCCTATAAAATGTAATTACTTTATCTTCTTCCATTTTTTTTAATTGGCTTTCTATTTTTTTAAGTTTTTTTGCTTTGGATTATTTTTTCTTCAAATGTGGGCAAAAAACTTAAATTGAGATTTGATTTTGCTGTTAGATTATTTATTTTAGTTTGATGTATAGTTTGAAAGCTTCACTTTATTGATATGATTTTCTTAGTTTCCCTAGAGTTTTACGTTGGTGTTGAGCATTAATTTTCCTGGTATCAGTGTATGCAAGCTAGTGGGTGTTGAGTGTTGACCAAGCATGCTTGAAATAGTGTGATCAATAATAGGAATTTGGCTTTTTAATTGTACTATGCCAAGATACTTTCTTGGTCCTAATGATTCTAACTTAATATCTTTGTTTTTCATTCAAGTGTATAATGACGTGGGGATGGAGGGAGTAATTTAAAGTGTCACTTCCTTCCATTCATCATTCTGTTTTGATATCTGTAAGGAGGTTTAAAGATGTTTATTGTCATTTTTTGTCTGCCCATAAAATATATTCTTACTTGATTATATTAATATATTGATTTTCATCCTTAGTGGTATTGCATTCTTGTAAATTCTTTGATATTTCTGCTTCCTTTAGTTTTGATGTCAAGGTTATCTTTCTGTGAAGAGCAGGACAGGAAGTGGCTTTATTAGTGCTTGTGGTGGTAATGGTTATGGGGTGTTGGTGGTGGAAGAGTTTCGGTTGATATATTCAGCAGACATGATGAGCCAAAATCTTTGTGCATGGTGAGCCTTATAATTTCTAGTGCTATAGTTGGTTCCTTTTTTATCCTTGAATAAAGCTTAGGAGGAAGATAGTTGCTCTTTTAATCAAGAATTGCTGGGTTTTATTGCCACTTATTCTTTTAATCTCTTTTTCTGACTATTAATTTTTGTAGTTGAATAAATCTTCTGATTGTAAGGTGTCCTTCCGGTAACATTGATATAATATATTAAAACTTTGAGTGCCATTTTAACATCTTCACAAAAATTTATTTTTGGAAATTTCACTCGGAGGAGCCTTTGCATGTCCACATTGTTATATGTTTGACGACTGGATTACTTATGCACCATCTTTATTGGTTAGCCTAGTGACTGATGTTTTTGATAAGTATTCATTGGGCAGTGATCACTAGCTAGTTTTCAAGTAGTTCTGCACATTATCTGGATGCGTTTGTTCTATCATGCTTTGCTTTTGCAAAAATTCAGCTGTTGCTTTGTTGTATTTGCAGGAGGAAGTAGTTTTGGCTGTCCAGAAAATGCTGGTGCTGCTGGGACTTTGCACGATGCTGTTTCGCGGTCTCTTACTGTTAGCAATCACAATATGTCAACAGTTACAGAGACACTTCTTCTAGAGTTTCCTTATCAGCCTCTTTGGACTAATGTTTATGTTCAAAATTGTGCCAGGGCTTCTGTTCCCTTGCTTTGGAGTCGTGTCCAGGTTCGTGGACTGAGTTACAATTTTTTGCCAACCTAAATATTTATTTTGTTTTGCATCTTTATGGTTTTCTCTATCCATCTCTCCTTGTTGTCCTGTTGGTTGGGATGGGGAGAGGTGTGTTCTGGCCTGAACTGCAAACCTCCTTCGGCCATTCAAATTGATGTTTTCTTATTAAAAAGGTGTTCATAAAGGAAATGACCATTGTTTCCGTGAACTATTTGCCTACTATCTGTACTTATATTTACATCATAATGCTACATTACTTGTTATCTCTTTGCTAGGCTTTTTATTTTACTGATGCTTTCTTGGCCTTTTGTTTATTTTTTTATTAGAGCATTTTGAGATTGTGTATTAAACACGTTGTTACCTTAATCAATCAGTTCCTTTAGATATTTTTTCTTTCAGTATTTTGAGTTTATTCCCTTGGCAACGCTCTGTTCTTCTTTTTGTTATTATTATTGTCGCCGTCGTTGTTATATTCTTTTTCTATTTGATGCTGTTATTATTTTATTTTATTGCTAGTCCTGGTATGTGAGTTTGGAACAATCAGGTAATGCATTACGAATTTAATTCAATTATCTGTTTCATGCTCTCTTTAGGTCCAGGGACAGATAAGTCTTTCATGTGATGGAGTTTTGAGCTTTGGTCTAGCTCATTATGCTTCGTCAGAGTTTGAATTACTGGCTGAAGAATTGTTGATGAGTGACTCCGTAATCAAGGTGACAGGCAATTCTCATGCTGCAGTTATGGGTTAATGATGCTATAGTTATGTTCACGATCGTTGATCTTTTCATCGTTGATCTTTTCTTGGCAGATATTAGTACTTGGATTTTTTGTCTACAGTTTGATGTACTCATTTTTGGAAAAAGCTTCTCGTTCTTTTGATGCGTATTTTTACACTGACCACATTGATTTACTTATATATGTATACAATTGCATTTCTTTTTCCCTTCTAATATATTTGAAATAAATTTATTCAGTTTCTTTATGATCTGTGTGTCGCTTATTTCTCACAATTCGGCATTTTCCCATTTGCAATTCCCAAGTTTTGAATCAATATTTTAATAAACGTTCTTTCCTTACACGACTGAACTACTTCTAGCCAAATTATGTTTCTACTTTGTTTCTTTTCCCTTTGTTCTGCCTTCATTATTAATGCTGTTGTAATTTCTAAACAGATGGCTGCTGAACCAATTCTTGCCAGAAATCATTTTTTAACTTGGTTTCTTTTTCCTTTTATTCTTTACACACTTCCGCAAAATATGTTTTAGTGGGATGGTTGATCATTGGGCTTATTAAACTTCAGGTTTATGGGGCTCTACGCATGACTGTAAAAATATTCTTAATGTGGAATTCCAAAATGCTCATAGATGGGGGTGGAGATGCAACAGTTGCGACTTCCTTGCTTGAGGCTAGCAATTTAATTGTTCTCAGGGTATATCATCTACTGTCCTTTCCATCTTTTTTAACAAGTTTGTGAGGCACTTATGCATGGACTTTTTCTGAACAGAAATTTTCTGTCATACTATCCAATGCTAATTTGGGAGTTCATGGACAAGGTTTACTAAATTTATCAGGCCCAGGAGATAGAATTGAAGCACAACGTCTGGTTCTGTCATTGTTCTACAGTATTCATGTAAGCTGCTGTTTATAATTTGTAAATATTGGCCAAATGTTGGTGTTTGATGACATATAAAGTGGATGGATATTGGAGTTTTGGCAATATATATATATATGTATGTTAGTGTGCATGTGACGCTTGTTCCTTTGAAATAATATGCTGGTCTAATGTATCTAGTGTCAGTACCATTAAGTGGTTATGCCTTTTGTGTTTCTCCTCAACTGTATGGCTGGTGGATATATGAGTAATATTATTCTGTGTGTTTATACCATTAATTAGCTACTTTGACATACTAATTTGTTATATGTAACTCTATAGTGTGCATGTGATGCTTATTCCTTGAAATAATATGCTAGTCTAAGGTATCTAATGTCAATGCCATCAAGTGGTTGTGCCTTTTGTGTTTGTCCAAACCAGCTTAAAAATATATATTTTGTGGCTTTTCAGTATGTTTTATTTCATAGCAGGATAATAGTTATTGCATTCTTTAATTAGATTACAAGAAAGCAAGCTTGTTATTTATTATGATTTCTCCTAACAACAATTTATAAATTTTTGTGTCCTTGGCAAACATTAACAGAAAGCAAAAATACTGCATTTCTGAGCACCAAATTCTTTAATTTTCATTTTGTTGTGTTGTTTTACTCTAGTATTCTGATATTCTTATGTTTAAGTATGTTTAACTTGACTTTCCAATTGCTTGAGTAGTTCGCTGAGTTTTATCCATCTTTGTACCTCTCTCCCATCACTTGAGCTTGGGTTTGATCAGTTATAGTCCATAGTACCATTCCAATCTTTTGGGTTGATTTTTGGCAATTTTTCACTTTTCTATTGTTCAGTTCATAGTAGTTGAAGTTCCACTTAGATGGCTCAATAGCTCATATGATGCCGATGCTACTGTTACTGCACTACGATTATACAGCAGCAGCTGCTGCAAACTGTATTAAGCTTGATGCTTCTGTTTACAGAATGAATGACTACTGATGCAAAGGGATGAACATTATTACTAGACCTCCATGACTAATTGTGACAGAATATCAATGCTGTGTATTTAGCAAATTTATGCTTCTTCCCATATATATGTATTATTAAATGAATCTCATTTTTTCCATGAAGGTTGGACCGGGATCTGTTTTGCGTGGTCCCTTAGAGAATGCCACAACTGATGCAGAGTAAGTTTGGATTGGTTGTGTCATACTTTTATTCCAGGTCTCTTGTGCTATATGGTTATATTAAACCAAGTTTTCTTTGTTTGTACTTTGTAGCACACCAAGGCTATATTGTGAGCTCCAAGATTGCCCGGTTGAACTACTACATCCTCCTGAAGATTGCAATGTGAACTCATCTCTGTCATTTACTCTGCAGGTGTTCATTAAATATAGTTGTACTGTTCCATGAATTGAAATTTGTTGATCTTTTCAATCTATTTAACAGTTTCATTAGTTTGCTTTTAGATCTGTCGAGTTGAGGATATCGTTGTTGATGGTGTAGTAGAAGGCTCTGTCATCCATTTCCACCGTGCAAGAACTATATCTGTCCAGTCGTCTGGAACTATAAGTGCATCTGGAATGGGTACACATTCTTTTTCCTTCAACTGTCCCCCACCCCCTCCCAAAAAAAAAAACATATTTTCACTTTTACCACGAATAACTACTACATTTTATTTTCTTTACCTCACTCACGCTATCCCTCTCTTAGGCGTAGTCTGTTTGTGGTCTCAGGGAGAGAAAACACCGCATCATTAAAGATTGTGATGGAGCTGCATTTGTTTTTGATGTGCAGGCTGCACAGGTGGTGTGGGTAGTGGTAAAGTTTTAAGCAATGGTATAGGCAGCGGTGGGGGACATGGTGGTAAAGGTGGGCTTGGATGTTTCAATCATAGTTGTGTAGGAGGAGGATTTTCTTATGGAAATGCAGACTTACCCTGTGAACTTGGAAGTGGAAGTGGAGATGACAGCTTCAGTAATTCGACAGCAGGTGGTGGTATCATAGGTATGTTTGTGCCTATTATTTGGATAGTTGCTTTTCAAACTTTTATGAACTTAAAGATAAAAATTTTCACTCATGTCTTTAACTGTCTGAATAAATTTGATGTGTGAAGACGTTGATTAGTTTATGCTGCTGTAATACTGGCTTCAATCGCAGGCTTAGTATCTTCAATGTTCCCAGGAGTGGGAATGGTATATTTGTTCATCAGATTTATGTATGGCCGAATTAGCTTTTTATATGTGAAGAAAAGAGGCTCGTTTTTTTTAATAGTTTATCTAAGCTGGTAGCTATTTATTTTTAAGTTGCTTATCTTCATTTGTTATGTGTCTGAGCAGTGATGGGTTCCTTTGAGCATCCTTTGTCTAGTTTGTCTGTCGAAGGCTTAGTAAAAGCTGATGGACAAAGTTCAGAAAAACCTTCAACAAAGGAAAACTATGTTTTTAGAAATGGTTCAATTGGAGGTCCTGGTGGTGGTTCTGGAGGAACAATACTTCTGTTTTTGCGTACACTGGATATTGGTGAGTCTGCAGTTCTTTCGAGTGTTGGAGGATACGGTAGTCGTATGGGGAGTGGTGGAGGTGGTGGTGGGAGGATTCACTTTCATTGGACAGACATCCCTACAGGAGATGTATACCAACCCATGGCTAGTATAAGAGGAAGCATTCAAACTGGGTTAGTATATAGTTGAATCTTCCGAATACTAGAAATATCTAAATAATTCTTGCATGTCAACATAATTCACATGCATAGTAAAGATATCATGGATATTAGATGTTCAAGGTCACACTAATGTTCTCTGTTGGGTTTCATGTGTGCTATTTTTTCATATCATGTTGATGTTGTCTATCATTGTTTTAGGGGTGGGCTGGGTGGACATGAGCTTGCTGCTGGAGGAAATGGAACGACCACTGGCAAAGCCTGCCCAAAAGGGCTCTATGGGATATTTTGTGAGGTGATGTCGCAATTATGACATTTTCATATCTTTTATTTTTGTTGTATACTTAGTTTTAAGGATTTTTTTGGGGAAGAAAGAGGGGGGAAATGTTAGTGGACAGAAACCATGAAGAGACCTATATTTACCGAGCTTAATGAGACAATGATTTCGGATAGACCTATATTAGATTTTTTGTTGTTTTTTTAATTTATTTATTGGGGTGGTGGTTTTTTTTTTTTTTTTTTGGGGGGGGGGGGGGGGATAGTATCTTATGTAGAGTGCGTATGTGTTTTACTTGAGACATTTTTTGTTACAGAAAGTTGGGTACTATATCTCATTATCTCTTCCAAAATAGAAAGTGTTCTGTATGTCTAGTTTTGGTTCACCGTGTCTCTCCGTTTTAACTCCATATTTCAAAGTTACGATATTGCTGCTCAAATATGTTACTGTTGAAGTTTTTATTTTTCATTGTTTTTATTTTGTCAATTATGTCCAGGTGGCCCTTATCAGAACCCTTATGATGTTTCTAAATTCTTTGTTTGTAATTTTCCAGGAATGTCCTGTTGGCACATATAAGAACGTTACTGGATCTGATAAAGCTCTTTGTCATCAGTGCCCTCCTAATGAGCTTCCCCACCGTGCTGTTTATATTCCCGTGCGAGGTATTTTTTCCAGTCAGTAACTGTGGTACATGTTATAAAGCTTGGATAATCGACCACTTTAGAAAACATTGCATCTTTCATTGTTATCTGTTTAATACTTGAAATGCTACTACTGACTTTTTTATGTCTGCTGAAAGTCAAGGTCGATACCTTCTTAGCTTCTGTAAGCTGATCTTCAGAGCCTTTCGTTGTCTGTTGTAATAGGTGGTATTGCTGAAACACCTTGTCCTTACAAATGCATTTCCGACAGATATCACGTTCCAAACTGTAATACAGCCCTTGAGGAGTTGATTTACACATTTGGCGGACCTTGGTTATTTTGTCTTCTTCTCATTGGCCTCCTGATCCTCTTAGCGCTGGTGCTTAGTGTTGCTCGGATGAAATTTGTTGGGGTTGATGAATTACCAGGCCCAGCTCCCACTCAACATGGCTCTCAAATTGATCACTCCTTTCCTTTCCTGGAGTCACTGAATGAGGTAAATTTTGTAACTCATGAATTATTGTATCAAGCTAGAATCTATCTGTAGAACTTAACTTTCCTCCGTCTTTTTATTGTTCATTTTGCTTTTGTGATTGGAAGTTGAGAAGGTGCTCTTCACTATTCAGGTTTTGGAGACAAATAGAGCTGAGGAGTCCCATAGTCATGTTCATAGGATGTATTTTATGGGTCCCAATACTTTCAGTGAACCTTGGCACCTCCCCCATACTCCTCCTGAACAAATAAAAGTGATAGTGTAAGTTAATCATTTTACTGCCCTTGGCTGTGGTTATTGATATTAATTTTATAATGAAATCTTATTAATTGGCCTTCGTATGCCTATATTCTATGCTGTTAAATTTCCAAACAGCCGCCTAGGCGGCTATAGGCGCTTAATTTCCAAAAATTATTTCTTTAAGTTATGACTTTTTAGATAAAAATCTGTATGTTTGACTAGTTAACCTTCCCTTTGACTGGTCAAAGGAGGCACTTGGGCGGGTTGAGCTACCAAAATGCCTTCCCCGCCTACCGCCTTAGACAACATAGTCTTTATTGACACTTTCTTGCAAGGGTTTTATTACTCTCCTGTTTATTTGATTTTATAGATATGAGGGTCCATTCAATTCATTTGTGGATGAGATAAACGCTATTGCAACTTATCATTGGTGGGAGGGTGCAATGTACAGCATTCTTGCTATGCTTGCATATCCCTTAGCATGGTCATGGCAGCAATGGCGCCGGAGGTTGAAATTGCAACGACTGCGTGAGTATGTAAGATCAGAATATGACCATGCTTGCTTGCGTTCGTGTCGTTCTCGGGCACTCTATGAAGGGCTTAAGGTTAGTGATAAAGAACTCATTTTATAATTTTTAGACTATGGCTTCATATGGCCTATAAAGTTGTGGAATTTGGTAGCATGGTCATTGTTTATGTTAATTGTGCTGAAGTCCATCTCAGATTATTGGTTCTTTGAGATAATTTCGGTTTATCGCATAATCGTGTGCATGGTGTGTGTATTTACAATTAGAAAAAACTTTGTTTTGTAGGATAGTTAACATTATATGTTGTATTTGTGCCTGTTGGGCACGTAAACAAATTACAGACTTATTAATGTAGAATCTTAAGTGTTTAAATTATATATAATCAATCCTGGTATGGGGTATACAACTATTTGTGTTGGTTTGAGCAATGCAACTGTAACTTGTGAAATACTTCATCTGTTGTACTGCCTAGCACTGTTCTAAAAAAGGGCCTAGGCGGCCGTTCTAAAAAAGGGCCTAGGCACCCCTAAGCGCTAGGTGGTGCCTGGCTATTCCGATTATGCATGAAAACAGTTCCTAGGCGGTGTCTGGCGACTAGGCTTGTCTAGGTGGTTCTAGGTGACCGCCTAGACAGTTCTAGGTGGGTCTGTACGTTTTTTCCCCTAAATTTTATTTTATTTTTTCCAATTTTTTGAATAAAAAGTTAAACCGCCTAGCGCCATCTAGCCTGTCCTACTAGCGGCGCCTCGAAGGCCTAGGCGCTAGGCTCTCCCCCACCGTATGCCTACTGCCTGGTGTTTTTTAGAACATTGCTGCCTGGTTATCTGATTCTGTTGTTGAATATATTTGCATGCTCAAAGTATGCCTTTGTATTCCAAATACTGGTATGTAGTGGGCTATTTGTATTATTGACTTCTGATGCTCATTTATTGTTTGTAGGTTTCTTCCTTATGTCTTATGTACAGTGTACTCATTATTTACTCGGAGTGTGGATTATGGAAGAGCATTAGAGTTGAACACTAATTGCTTGCGTTAACATTGTTGAAACTCTTAATTTCCATTCATGATGTTTCATTCAGTTACATTATTTGTCTGTTAAATGGTTATATTTCTTTCGTGAATAGCTGTAACCTCTGTTGTTTCCGGAGTATAACACTTGGGCTTGACGAATTCAGTACTCTTTTGAGCATGAAACATGGATGTATTCTTTTTATCTTTGTCTGAACTGTTTTCTATTTCTTTAGGTAGCTGCAACGCCTGATCTAATGCTAGCGTACTTGGACTTCTTCCTTGGTGGAGATGAGAAGAGAACAGATCTGCCACCTCATTTACATCAGAGATTTCCAATGTCTTTAATATTTGGTGGTGATGGAAGTTACATGGCTCCTTTCTCACTTCAAAATGACAATATTTTAACCAGCCTGATGAGCCAGGTTTGCTATACGATAATTATTGGTCAATAATTTGTGCATGTATTTTTGTAGGAGAGATCTGGCTGAATGAACATCTTGAATTTTGTAAATTCTTTTAGTTAATATTTATTTATTGTAAATTCTTTTAGTCAATGTTTATTTATCTGGATGGCAGTCAGTCCCACCAACCACTTGGTATAGACTGGTAGCTGGCTTAAATGCACAGTTACGCCTGGTTCGTCGTGGAAGGCTGCGAGCAACATTTCGACCTGTGCTTAGCTGGCTTGTAACTCATGCCAATCCTACTTTACGAGTGCATGGGTTATGTGTTGATCTTGCCTGGTTTCAGGGTACTGCTTGTGGGTACTGTCAGTATGGACTTTTGGTTTGCCCTGTTGGAGAAAATGATCCTACTTCCATTGAAAGTTTTGATGGAGGAAGATTAATTGAGCAGCAGTTACGGTAATGGTGTTGTATATGTCAGTGTGTTGCTATCTGTTTATCATAATTTGCCATTTTTTGTTATGTTAGTATTTTTAGTGGCTGTTGAGATAATGATGCAAACCTGTGTAGATATGTATGGTATTTTGCCACAAGATCACCATAATCCATAGCAAGTGTGCATAAGATTGTAATGGTACTAAAAACAATTCAATAGTTGAAATATCAAAAATTTGGGTACTAACAACACTGTCAGAAATACTTAGACGTGAGGTATGATTGGGTGGGTTTATAACAAAATAGTGGTATAAATGCGCACTAGCACTCTGTTTTGTTGTGGGTTATAACTGGTGCATGTACAATAAACGCATATTGCTGTATTTTTGGATAGAAAAAATAGTTACCACTGTAACAAGCCTTGAGCAGATTTAGAAAAGGTTGACTGCATGGAAAACGTTTCTGCTTCTGTATATACAAATGATTGAACTTT
The DNA here is from genome assembly GCA_019454045.1 of Zanthoxylum bungeanum. Lineage (NCBI taxonomy): Eukaryota > Viridiplantae > Streptophyta > Magnoliopsida > Sapindales > Rutaceae > Zanthoxylum > Zanthoxylum bungeanum. Next base: position 64,320 of record SKCR01014345.1, read on the forward strand.
TGCTCTATACATCTACTCTGAAGTTTGTCCTTGTTAATTCTGCCTTTGATTTACAGTGTGAAGAGCTTAGACGGGGAAAATCCATCTGGTCGTTTGAGAGAAGACACTCTCTTAACCCGAGCCCAAAGAAGCAGTGAAAGTTATATGAAGCGTAAAAGGGGTCATGGAGGGATTATAGATACTAACAATTTGCACATGCTCGAGGAGAAGAGAGATATATTTTATTTTCTCTCTTTTATTGTCCATAATACAAAACCTGTTGGCCACCAGGTGTCCCCCTGCTTTTGATATGGGTCAATTATTACAACATTTCTAATTGTAAAATTACATTTCTCTATCTCTGTCTTATCTTCTTTTTGTTTGATTGCAGGATCTTGTTGGTTTGGTCATCTCGATGCTACTTCTAGGAGATTTTAGCTTAGTGTTGCTTACGTTGCTCCAGTTGTATTCAATTTCTTTGGTGGATGTTTTTCTTGTTTTGTTTATTTTACCTCTTGGCCTTCTTCTTCCATTTCCTGCCGGAATCAATGCGTTGTTCAGCCATGGACCGAGGCGTTCTGTTGGTCTTGCGCGTGTTTATGCTTTGTGGAATCTTACGTCCTTGATCAATGTTGTAAGTCACCTTGCCTTTGCATTTATTCATTTTGTGATAGTTCTTGAATGTCTGATGAACCCTTTGGGAGAAGATCTGGGTAAGAGCACAAGAATCATAATTCATATCTTAAAAAAAAAAAAATTAGAAGTAGGTGGAAACACAAAATATGTGAAGCTGTACAACCATTGTGCTCCATCGTTTACTGCATCACCTCGACCAGAAGTCACTATCCTTTCATTTATCCATCCACAACCATATTTTATGTTTTCTTTAAATCTCCTTTTGATTTATTAGTTATTACCAGGGTGTTGCATTTGTTTGTGGATATGTTCACTACAGCAGTGGCTCATCGTCTAGTAAAAAATCTCCGAACTTTCAGCCATGGAATTTTAGCATGTGAGATGATCTTTTGCTTCTATAGCAGTTTATTTTGACATGAATCAGTTTACAGCGGACTAATGTAATTTGTATATTGGTTCCTGCTTGGTTGTGTAGGGATGAAAGTGAATGGTGGATTTTTCCTGCTGCACTGGTTTTGTGTAAAATTTTCCAGTCACAACTTGTTAATTGGCATGTGGCAAATTTGGAGATTCAGGATCGCTCATTGTACAGTAATGATTTTGAGCTCTTCTGGCAGTCGTGATAATATTTTACTTCAATAATATCTTTCACAATTAACGGCCATTTTTTTTTTCAAAAAAAATTCTCTTTTCATTTTCTTTTTTTGTATTTGCTTTTTGGGTGTACGACTAGCTTTGTGGTTAACACAGGGAAATAGAAATAGAAGAAAGGTAAAAAAATAAAAAATAAAAAATAAAAAAGAGAAGAAAAAGAACAGAAGAAGAATATAACTATAAGCAGTGTGAGGTGAGGCATTCTTTTTGATTGTAGCATTTTGCTTTTTCTTATTTACCATTGTCTTAAGTTCAATGTAAATATACAGGGGAGAGTAACCATGTTCAGTTTAGAGTTAATTTCATGTATTCGCTTATATTTTTCCTATAAAACCTGATCTCACTATTTATTCGTTTTGAAAAGTTGATTTTGAAGGGAAATTATGTTATTTTATTTATTTATTTTCGTGGTATCAAATTAAGAGCATCTTCAAGAATACTCCTTACAGTTTTCTTCATATATTCAAAAATGAGGGGAGTGCATTTACCTGAATAATTCTTCTACATAATATAAAACAGTTTATTATGTAGATATTAGATAATGTTACTTGTGTTAATTAGTTGGTCTAAGACATTATTTTTTTTTTTATCTTAAGTAGGATAAAAGTAAAATATTTTGTTGGATATTAAAATCTTATCTCTTCCCTTAAATACATGAAATTTCTTACTTCTTGGAGATACTCCATGGTAATAGTGTCGAATTTTAACTGCCCTTTCGTTTCTCGTTTATTTGATTCCACAATGAAATCGATCATGGATTGAGGAAGTATTCATAGAGAAAGTGACTGGACAATTCTGCTTACAGCTTCGCTCCCTATTTCATGTATCAATGATCAGTATCTATGAATAGGATATGTAGGTGTCTAATTTCCTCCCCACTCAATTGGCTATGTGTCACCCTATCAATTAATCTTCCTCAATAAGTTTCTTTAGTGGAATTATATTAGACAGAAATGGGTCCAATAGAATAATTACATGTCATGGTACTATTAGACATATATTATTAGTAAACGGAAGAAGTCACGATAGTCGATAATCCTCGAAACCCTGCACCTTCGAAGAAACTCGGACATCGATTCAACAACTTGGAGTAATGATTTCAGAGTGACATCACTCTGAAATCAATGAGCTAAACAAGGAACAAAATACTTCGGAGTGTCGTCACTCTGAAATTAATGAGCTAAACAAGGAACATAATGGAAATATTCGGACTCATATATCAGCATTTCAAAGAGTATGCACACCACAATCCAAAGTTAGTGGGTTTTAATGGCAACCCACTTAACTTAACATGTAAGTTTAGTTTAACATGCATAATAACAGGTGTAATTACATCAAATCTTACATTTCAACTTGTCAAGTGGCAAATGTAAAGTGTCAATTTGAGGAACAAAACCTCTCAACTCATAGAGGAAACACAAGGCTATATAAGCCAATGAAAAACTCTAAAAGAGAATTCTGAAGTTCAATAATGGGAAAGAAACAATAGAAAAACTTATTAATTGCAATTAACAAAAGAAGAGGAAAATTCTAATTTTCAAGGTTACATCCACGTAGGAAATCATAAAATAAAGCTCATCTAATACACAATTGGATCCCTGAAAATATTAGGTTCAAGAACTCTGAAGATATGGATTCTCACTATTTTTTTCGCGCATTCAAGATAAAATGGAAAAAGAACTGCATTCATTAATTAAAAAAAAGTTGGAAGTTGGTTCTAATATGATTTCAGTGAAATGGGGGATCAAAATGAATTTGCTAGCAAAAATCATTTTTTTTGGTTCTGGATCTTCCAAATCATTCTCACATATTCGGACCCATTTTTTTATGGTCTTTCGATAAATCATTCATTCTCTTCATATAGATCACCCAAGTTTTGGTCCATAAGTTATGTGTTTGTGTAAGATATTATTTTTAAATATATGATACACGGAAGATGTATTGTTGGTTATTAAAATCTTATTCCACCCACATGAATTTTTTAACTTCTTGGAGATACTCTACTCTATGGTAATAGTATTGAAGCCCAGTCCATTGTCTTGTCAATTTCCTATACATGCAACACCGGAAAGTCGAAAGTGCTATTGTTCATACTAAACAAATAAAGCAATTTTATAAGCAGAATTTGATTCGACGCACAGAAAGTTTGTTCCCCCAATTCATATATAACAAAGCCAAGGGCAATTATTCAAGTCCAAAGTGGTTCAAAACCCAAATCAACCATTCGGATACACCACACATACTATATAGCTTGGTGGTTTCTCATCTCCAAGTGGTGACTTGGGCTCAATTTCCCAAGGGTATGAGATTTATTTCTCACAAATTCATGGAAGCCACTTGTTCGCAAATTAGTTAAACTTGGAAAAGCCTAGCTTCCAACCCAAGTATTGTTTACTTAAGCCCAAGCCTGAGAAAAAGACTAGCAAGCGAGTAAAGCTAGGCTACTCTTTGTTTAATACTTTAGGAACTTTGATATATGGCTCCTCAAAGCTTGGAACAGCGGCTATCATGGCTTCCCTGTGGAGGAATAAATTTAATCTGATCAGACTTGAGCTACAGACACAATTGAGCATGAAACTGAAGAAGAAAACCATCTCACCTATTCTTAAATGTTTTGGGAATATCTTCCCTCAAGTTACCAGTGTCAGTATCTGTGAATGTAACAAAGAATGTCAAAACATATTGGAGCTAAAGATCTAAGCTACACTACTTAAGAGCTATCACCAACCAGGAGAGCCTTATTTCCCGCCTCTCTTGATTTAAGGTCAACAAATCTGTAAATTTACACAAATTATAGTTTGGTAGAAGAACAAAATATCTTCTGGGCGTACAAGTGGGTTCAGGGTTTTCCATTATCTAGCAATCAAGGATGGTGTCGGGCTAATGCTTTCTGCCAGCAGCTAGGACACTCGATTTTGCTACCATTATACTGTCAAAAGCACATCATGCTCCAAAGTGAACACATGCTAATTGATATCATTGGGTGATTTGCCAATAACAAGCAATCCTATTGTAAGTCTAAACCACCATCTGCTGAAAAGATTTCACATAATTTAAATGCTTAATCTTGTATATCAAATCTTCTTATATCACTTCCACAGTTTTACTATGACAATGTTTCAGCCCTAGACCGCTATATCCGCGACAAATCAGACAATTTATTTGGCAAATAACAAACAGAAGCAATATTTTCCAAAAAAAAGAGTTGAAAGGATTCTTAAAACCTGCTCTAATGGCAGGATCCACACTGTTGAGATCAACAGCTTGAAGTTGTCCAAACCTGCAAAATAAATAAATAGATAAATAAACAAGCCAACCATTCAAAGTTTAGCATATCATCAACCCAAACCAACATCAAACTTGAAGCAAACAACTAAATTTCCAATTTTGATATCAAGATACTAATGTTACAATTCGACCAATAACCAATACAAACACAATTTGGAGTCACGGGCAGAACAGAACATACCAGTCTATAACTTGTCGAATTTTAGGAGCAAAGTCTTCAACCTGCCATTGGAATTTTATATTATATATATATATATATATATATATATATATATATATATATATATAATATATATAATATATATATAATATATATTATTTTACAAATACATAATTAAATTAAAAACAAAAAAAGGGAGAAGTAACAGTCAAAATGAAAAGTGAGCGAAGGTATAGAAAATGAAAACCTCATGAGGGGCGAGAGAGATTCGGGCAGTTTCAGCCAAACGAGGCACATCTGGTGGTTCAAGAGAGGACTTTGTTGTTTTTGTTGAGCAGTTTCTGGTTCTGATATTAAAATAAATCGGCATTTTTGGAGCAAAAATACTTCTTCTTGTATAGTTAAAAATTTGATGCTTTGGTGGTGCTCCTCCTCTCAGTAGAAGCAAACCCCTGCTCCCCATTTTGTATTTCTGCTTCTGCTTCTGCTTCTGCTTCTGCTTCTGCTTCTGCAACTCCTTATCCTATCTATCAGTCGCCGAATGATTGAATACAAAATACAATAGCCTAGAAGAAAATTGTGTACTCAGAATTGTTGCACAATATAAAGTTTTGAAAATGTAACCTAACAACCATACTAAGAAGACATATTTATCCTTTATTTCTTACCCTCGGCTCTGTCCGAGTCCGAGGGCGAAACTCGACGCTGCAATTTTTACTCTGTATACATTTAGGTCCCTGTATTCTAATGAAATCACAATTGAGGGCACATGTTGTAATCTTTTCTAGGAGTGGCAAAACGAATCAACGAATCAACGAATCGAATTTGTATCGAATCCTAAACGAATTGAATCGAAATGTGATGGATTCGTATTCGATTCGTTTATTAACGAATCCTAATATCAGGATTCATATTCGATTCGTTTATCAAACGAATCGAATACGAATATTCGTTTAGTCATGATATTATTTAATATCATAATTTACCATAGTTGATTAACATATGTAATTAATATATTTATTAAAAATATCTCACCAAATATCGGAAATATTTTTTTTTTCTATTGTAATTAGTCATAATTTCTCGAATCTTATTGAAAAATAACAATAACTAGTAAAAGAAAATAATAAAACGAATCATAAATGAAATAAACGAATCTATGAGCTTAAATTCATATTCGATTCGTTTAATAAATGAATCGAATCGAATCGAATTGACCAATTTATTAAACGAATCCATTTTTCCAAACCCGTATTCGCTTTAAAGCGAATCGAATAGAACGAATAAACGAATCCTGACCCAAATTGCCACCCCTACTCTTGTCTAGGGATGACAAAACGAATCAACGAATCGAATCAAAATGTGATGGATTCGTATTCGATTCGTTTATTAAACGAATCGAATACGAATATCATTTATTCGTTTAGTCAATAATATTAGTCAATAAAATAATTTATCACACTTGATTTACATTAATTCTTCATAAATATATATCTATGAAATATATAATAATATATTTATTAAAAATATATCACCAAATATCGAAAATATACTTTTTATATGATAATTAGCTATAATTTCTCGAATTTTAATTGAAAATTAACAAGAACTAGTATATAAAAAATAATAAAACGAATCCTAAACGAATAAACGAATCAATGAGCTTAAATTCGTATTCGATTCGTTTAATAAACGAATCAAATCAAATTGACCCTTTTAAACTCGTATTCGCTTTAAAGCGAATCGAATCGAACGAATAAACGAATCCGACCCAAATTGCCACCTCTACTCTTGTCTTGAGTCTTATAATAAAATCGTCTCAATTCACCTATTCAATTTTGAACCAACTGATCTAAGATTGAGATTTGGGCTTTTAAGAATTTGGGATTCAAGTTCGAAAAGATCTTAATCCCGATCTAAATTTTTAGAATTTGGATTTACTGTATTTTTATGTGGCAATTATTAATAATTTTCTTTCATACGTGTATATGTATAATAATGGACGATTCAATTATTT
>SKCR01014346.1:0-72042 GCA_019454045.1 Zanthoxylum bungeanum
TTTCTTAAACATATGCTAAAGAACAGAATGACTATGACGAACTGAACTGATAGGAAGAACATAACAGAAACCCAGAATTGGAAAAAGATGAACTGATATGCTTCACAACAAAACCAGATCCAGAATATGCTTCACAATAAAACCAGATCCAGAATATAAACAAAACAAAAACAGCAACAAGTTCCAACAAGAACTGAAATGAAAATAACAAAGAACAAAAGAAAAACAGAATCAAACAAAAGGAAAGTTAGAAAAAATCAGACCTTGGAACCCTGAGCTCTGATACCAAATGACAAGGAACCCAAATGGATTCGAAATCCAAGCAAACCCCGCGAATATGATTTTGTAGAAACAAAACCCTTCCAAGGCCACAAAGAAGACCCACAAAGAACTTGCCCTTGAGAACCTTTAAGATGAATCCTTGTAGTGTTTTGCTAGCAATGGAGACGCCACTAAGTGTGCCAAACTTAGATAAGTCGATTCAAACTTTGAAAAGGGAAATCCCTCCCTTACAATAATTCGGCCATAGCCAAAGCTTTAAGCTTTTGAGTTTACAAATTCGTTGGTCCCTTCAAATGAAGAAGAAAGTAAGCTTAAATAGTGTTACAAAAAGAAACCCTAAAGGCATAAAGACAACAATGCCCCTAAAAACGAAATTACACAAATATCAAGTCTTTAAGTCTTCAAATGCCTAAGAAGCTTTATTCTAAACTGATTTGGGCCAAGTGAAATGGTTTTGGGCCCTTTCCATCGAAGCCCACATGCATCTCTATTTGTTTGTTGCAGTCGGCCATAAAACTCTGAACTAATCCCGCCATTGCTTCTCTGAGTCTTTTGGTCCTCTGCCTCGTAATTGGCCCTTCTGGTACTTGTAATGCGTCCTTTGGTTTGTTGTCGGCCTGGATCATGTCAAAGAGTCATATAATAAGGGTTACAAGAGAGTAAAAAGACTAAAATGACCCTAGAGCTAAAATTACCAAAAGCCCTAAGTCAAGCACCTCAACCACGACCATTAAGGTCCTTTTTCACCTAAATAAACTTAAAACAAAGATTAGAAGTCACTTAAGCTAATTGAGGTGCTTACATGCTATAGTAAATTGACGTGCTTCCGGCTAAGTAGAGATCTAAGCATAATTAAGCCTAATGGCATAGTCAATCATGCTAATTACATCATAAATAAAGTCAAAATGTCGAGCATAAATGACAAAAATGCCCCCATTTGGCCGAATTCAACATAGTCCCAAAATGAGTGAAATCAGGTCAAAAGAGTGCTGGTGCTGAAGCTGCTCTGCTATGCTTCAGTCTGAGCTGATCTGGGTCAAATGAAATAGCTTGGGGACCTCTCTGGTTATGCCCATATGTGTCTCTGGTGTGCACTTGACTTGGTTGCTGCAACTGGTCACATAGCTCTGAGCTAGTCCCGCAAAGGCCTCTCTGATCTTCTTTGCTCTTTGACGTGTGATTGGACCTGTTGGCAACTGCATGGGTTCCTCCAAGTTGTTAGCTGCATCCTGTAATGTCTCTGGTGTGGTTGGACTCATGTCACCCTCTGTTGATCACTCTCATCCTCAACAATTTGTGCACTCAAAACACGCTTGACAACTAAGGACAAGTTATACAGCGAGTATGCAGCTCCCTCTTTGTCACTAGTATCCTCAATCTCAGGCTCATCATCATCAACCTCAACCTCACTGTCAGTAGAATGTACTTCACCACTCTTCTTATCAATCACTAAGGTGCGCCTGTTGGGGCACTGTGAAGAATAGTGTCCCATGCCCAAACACTTAAAACACTTAATGTCCTTTGTCTTTGGTGTTGTACCTTCAGGTTTCGTTCTAGCCTTGCTTGGTTCTGCAACTTCTTTACCCTTGGCACCAGGTTCAGCCCTTGGCTTGTTAAAGCCTCCATCTCGTCGATCATTAGGAACCCATTTCCCCTTCCATGTAGAAGTAGTCTGAGTACAAAATCCGGATGTAGACTTCTTCTTGAGTTGCCTTTCTACCTTGACAACCATGTGAAGCATATTCTCCAAATCAACATAATGATGCAACTCCACCATGTTGGCAATCTCTCTGTTCAAGCCCCCTAAAAACCGTGCCATAGTAGCCTCTGCATCCTTCACTACATTCGCCCTGATCATGGCAACATCCATCTTAGTATAATAATCATCTACACTCTTGGTCCCCTGATACAAATGTTGTAGTTTCTGATACAACTCTCGGTAGTAATGGCTGGGTATAATTCGTTTCCTCATGAGACCTCGAAGTTCTTCCCATGTCTGAATTGGCCTCTCATAATTCCTCATTCGGTTGGTGACAATCTGATCCCACCAAATCATAGCATAATCTGTGAATTCCATGACTGCTAGATTGATCTTCTTTTCATCTGAGTAATGATGACAATTGAAAATCAATTCTATTTTCTTCTCCCACTCTAAATATGCTTCTGGATCATTCTTGCCTCGGAAGTTTGGTATTTTGATCTTGATGCTGCTCAAATCACCATCAACATCACCATGTCTACCGTATCATCTCCTATCATAATCCCCTCTTCTGTCATCAAATGCACCTCTACCATCAAACCGCATATCCCTCCTTTCATTCCTCCTATCAAACCTCCTATTAGGCCTCCTATCAGGCCCTGGCTGAAATCTCTCCTCCACATCATTAAGATCATCAGAATCATCAAACTCATTTTCATCTTCTTTTCATCTGGTGGTACCCGTCGTGGTGCCACATTCTGAGGTGGTGGTATATGTCGAGGTGGTGGTCTGGGAACACTGCCTGTTCGATTACTCTCTACTTCCCTGGATAACTTATCAAAAGCAACATTCATGTTTTCCATCATATCCATGAATTTCCTTTCTAAAGCCTCAAGTTTCTCATCCACTGTCAAACTAGTACCTGCCATCTCAAAGCTTCAACAAACAGATTAGAAGTAACAATATGTGAAAATAATTAGATATCCTCACAACCTCACAAGCTCACGTGTTTACACTCAAATATGTATCACTCCACTCGTGTTTACACTCAATATGTATCACTCCACTCATGTTTACACTCAATATGATGTGAATATGACTTACCCAAAGTTCACAACAATGTGTAATCTTCAAGCTAGCATAAACAACAAGAACCAATAATGTATATAGGGTAGGTGGAATAATGCGAATAAGAATAGTAATCACGAAGACTCAATCAAAGAAACTTAAGCTAAAGAGCACGGAATAAGAAAAAAAAATGAGTTAGTGAAATGCGCAAACAAACAAGCAAGCACTCAATGTGACATAGCCAATCTTGTAATCACTCTCTACTGTTTTGTCTCACTTACTCTTTTTTTTTCTTTTTTTTTTAACACAAATAACTTAATAACAATGTTGAACACGTCCTAGTAACATACAATTAACAAATAAACACTTGATTTAAGTAAAGAAAATAAAGCTCTAATTTTGACTCAAAGACCAAAACTAGAACATGAAGAAATACTCATGATCAATCAAAAACACTCAAAAGCATAATGTTATTCATGCTATTTTGATCACAAATAAACAAGAAACAGCAAGAAACAACAAGATCCAACAAAAACTAAGAATCAAGATGAACAAGTATTTTGATGACCAACAAACACAATAAAGACTAAATCAAAAAAACACAAAGTAAAGATAGAAAAATCAGACCTTGGAACCCTAAGCTCTGATACCAAATGACGCGGAACTCACTTGGAGGATCGGGCAAAGCAAACCTCTCGCAACGGACGGAACCCCAAGAACCGCGAATTTGATTTTGTAGGAACAAAACCCTTCCAAGGCCACAAAGAAGACCCATAAAGAACTTGTCTTTGAGAACCCTTAAGATGATTCCTTGAATTGTTCTGCTAGCACGGAGACGCCACTAAGGTTGCCACGCCTTAGATAAGTCGATTGCATGAGATAAGGGGAATCCCTCCCTTAAGCAATTTAGGCAATAGCCAAGACTTCAAAATGAAGATGAAATTCGAAATTTGGTGATTAGCTTCTCATTAAGATGAAATGAGTTTAAATAGTACAATGAAAGAAACCCTAATGGGTGCAAAATGACCAAAACACCCTAAGTTGCTAACTAATGGCTATTAAATGGCCATGCCCTTAATAGACATTTAATAACAAACACAAAGTCAAAAGAAACAAAGACTTAATCAATAACAAACAAAGACTTAATAAATAACTTTGCCAAAAAAGTCTAAAGTAAAAACACAAAATCATAAAAGTCAACAAATGTGGAAAACTTTTCCAAATTTGTCTAAAGTTGTTTCCTTGCACCAAAAGTCCTCCAAATTCGTGGCTTCCATGTTTAAAGGCATAATGATGAGTCATAAAGTCCAATAAGTCTTGTCTTGGCCGAATATTTAGTGTCGGGCTTGAATCGGCTTGATCCATTAAAAATATACTCGGCTTCAAGATTGCTGGTGCGTTACTCTGGTATGACTTGGGTCAAGTGGAATAGATTTGGACCCACTCCATTGAAGCCCTCATGTGACGCCAATATGCCCCGAAGTTGTCTGTCACACTTGACCATGGCATTCTACGCTAGCCCCGCCATTCCGTCTCTGATCTTCTTAGCTCTTTGGCGTGTGATTGTACCTGTTGGCAATTGCAAAGGATCTAATGTTCCTTGAGTTGTTGGATTCATGTCATTTGTTCCTTGAGTTGCTGGATTCATGTCAACCATTTTGACCCGATTTGACCTATTTTGGGACTGTTGAATTCGGCCAAGTGGGGGCATTTTTGTCATTTGTGCTCGACTTGTTGACTTTATTTATGATGTAATTAGCATGGTTGACTATGCCATTAGACTTAATTATACTTAGATCTCTACTTAGCCGGAAGCACGTCAATTTACTATAGCATGTAAGCACCTCAATTAGCTTAAGTGAGATTAGCTTCTAATCTTTGTTTTAAGTTTATTTAGGTGCAAAAGGACCTTAATGGTCGTGGTTGAGGTGCTTGACTTAGTGCTTTTGGTAATTTTAGCTTTAGGGTCGTTTTAGTCATTTTACTCTCTTGTAACCCTAACTATATAACTCTCCTTTGTAAATTTTATCAAAGGAACGTAATATAAAACATTTTGAAAGAGAGAAAAGCTTGATCTTTCCATGGTTATGGCCGAACCCTTGTTGAGGGAGGGATTCCCATTTTCAAGTTCAAATTGACTTATCTAAGCTTGGCAACTTAGTGGCGTCTCCATTCCTAGCAAAATAAAATCTGATTTCATGCTTGTGGTTATCATGGACGTGAGTTTCATGGTGGTTAGGGGCTGATCTTGGTTGGGTTTTGTTCCTACAAAATCAGTATTCAAAGTTCTTGGGGTTTTGAGAAAGATGCTTGGGGGTTTGCTTGGTTTTCAACCCAAGTGAGTTCTTTTCATTTGGTATCATGAGCTTAGGGTTCTGAGGTCTGATTTCCTATCCTTTGTGTTGTTTAATCTTGTATTCATCTTTTTTTTTCTTGTTGATTTCAGCCATTAAGGAATTTGTCCTCAAGTTTCAGCCATTGGTGTTCTTGTGTGTTCTTTGTTGTTTCTTGTAGATTTGTGATCCTTCTTGCATGAATAACAATCTGTCCTTTAGTAGTTTGTGCTAATTTTGAGTATTTCATCATGTTGTGTTTTAGCCATTAGGTTAAATTTAGGGCTTTTGTGTTCTTTGTTCAAATCCATTGTTTGTGTGTTCAATCCATGCTATTAGCACTTGGTTATCATGATTGTGTAGTTGTTTGTGTCAAGTAAACAAAAAAAAAACAAAAAAAGAAATGCATCAGGTCAGATTCGGCCAAGGAAGAACCATCACCACCCTTGCTTTGTTCTTGCCATATGCATGTCACTTAGCTTGTTTTCAATAGGTATTTTTCATATCTACTTTGAGAAAATCAGATTGCACTTCATTACTCCTAGCATTTACGCGAACTAGCTTGTTTGCAATCTTTGTGAAGTTGTTGCAATATTGTGAAGTGTGAGGAAAAAAAGTGTGTTTGAGTGATGTGGTGAGGCATTTGAGTGAATGAGTGTTGAAACAAAATGAAATGCTTATGGATTGATGAGGCCGTGACTTACTCTTGAAGTTTACTTATTCTTGTGAGTTACTTTGTGAGACAAGTCTGGTTGCTTTGTTACATATTACCGTGAGTAAGATGCTTGATGTGCTTATGTTGAAGCATGAATTAACAAGTGTGCTTGCTGATTTGCATGAGCTATCATTAGCTTGACATTGGATTTGTGTTGAAATCATTAGCATGACATTGAAAATGGAAGCACTCATGAGCTTGACATGGAAACTTGAGTAGCCATCATTGCATTTGAGAGGTGCTTGAAGAGGCAAGCTGCTGCATAATTTATAAAATCAAAAAAAAAAAAGAGAATTGGTCGCATTGTGCTTAGCTTGATTAGACCATTTGCAAGTTGATTGGATTATTTTACATGAGTTACATTGATATTTGATTTGGTTTGTATTGGTTTGAGCTTGAAAGACTATATTTGTGTTATAGCCGAATTGAAATCCTTTGTGCTTCATTGTGTTTCATTGGAGTGTAAACACTTGTGAGTGTGCGTGAGAAGAAAAGATAGGTGAGCTCAAACATTATAGCGAGTGACCACAATATTACTTCAATGACACGTTGATTGCTTGCTCGCTTATTTATTGCATTTAGCTAACTCGTCATTCTTTCTTATTCTGAGCACTCTAGCTATAGGTTTCTTTCAATTGAGTCTCCATGATTACTTATCTTATTTGCTTTATTCCACCTGCTCTATATATACATTGTGTTTCTGCTAGCTTGTGGACTACACCTTAGTTGACCATTCTGGGAATTGAGTTGATTTGTAATTGAATTGAGGAAGAACTCAATAGTGGTAAAAGGCAGTGAGTGTGAGCACAGTATCGGGTAAAAGCCAATAGATGCAAACACGAGTGGAGTGATATAATTGAGTGTAAACACGTGAGATTGTGAGCTTGAGAGAATTTTACATATTGTATTACTTTCTTGTTATTACTGATTTGTTTCTTGAGCTTTGAAATGGCAGGTACTAGTTTAACCGTCGATGAGAAGCTTGCAGCCATGGATAGAAAGTTTACAGATATGATGGAGAATATGAATACTGTATTTGAAAGGTTGTCCAAGAGTGTAGAGAGTATTCAGTCGGGCAGTGTTCCCAGAGCACCACCACCTCAGAATGTACCACCACCTCATAATGTACTACCACCTCATAATGTACCACCACCTCATAATGTGCCACCACGACGAGTACCACCGCAACATATACCATCAAATGAAGAAAAAGCCGAGAATGACTTTGATGATCTTGATGATGTTGAGGAGAGGTTTCAGCCTAGACAATATATGAGGCATGGTAGGGGGTTTGGTAGATGGTGTGATAGGAGGTTTGATGGGAGACATAATATGAGGGATATACGATTTGATGATAGAGGTGCATTTGATGATAGGCGAGGGGATTATGATCGAAGGGGTTATGGTAGACAAGGGGACTTAGATGTAGATCTAGGTAGCATTAAAATCAAGATACCAACCTTTCAGGGGAAGAATGATCCCGAGGCTTATTTGGAATGGGAGAAGAAGATTGAGCTGATATTTAATTGCCATCACTACTCAGATGAGAAGAAAATCATTCTGGCAGCTATTGAGTTTACTGATTATGCCATGATATGGTGGGATCAGCTTGTTACTACTCGGAGAAGAAACTATGAGAGACCAATTCAGACTGGGGAAGAACTCAGAGGTCTTATGAGGAAGAGGTTCATTCCGAGCCATTACTACCGTGAGTTGTATCAGAAGCTACAACATATGTATCAGGGTACCAAGAGTGTTGAGGATTACTACACAGAGATGGAAGTTGCCATGATCAGGGCGAATGTAGTTGAGGATGTAGAGGCTACTTTGGCACGGTTTCTTGGAGGCTTTATGGAGATTGCCAACATGGTGGAGTTACATCATTATGTTGATTTGGAGGACATGCTTCACATGGCTATCAAGGTAGAGAGGCAACTCAAAAAGAAGGCAACATCCAGATTTGGTACTCAGACTACTTCTACTTGGAAGGGGAAATGGGTTCCGAATGAGAAGCGAGATGGAGGCTTTAACAAGCCTAGAGGTGATTTCAGTGGAGGCTTTAACAAGCCTAGGGCCGAACCTAGTGGCAAGGGTAAAGAGGCTGCAGAATCGAGTAAACCTAGACCTAAACCTGAGGGTACAGCTACGAGAACTAAGGATGTCAAGTGTTTCAAGTGTTTGGGCATGGGACACTATGCTTCACAATGTCCCAATAGGCGCACCTTAGTGATTGAAAAGAGCGGAGATGTGTACTCTGTGATGATGAGGTTGAGGATGAGATGCCGGAGTTATAAGAAGCTAGTGACCACGAGGGAGCTGCAACCCTTTAGATAACTTATCCCTAGTTGTTAAGCGTGCTTTGACAGCACAAGTTGTTGAGGATGAGAGTGATCAGCAGAGGGAGAACATATTCCACACTAGATGTCGTGTGAATGGTAAGGGTTTTAGTATGATTATAGATGGAGGCAGTTGTACCAATGTGGCTAGCACGACTTTGATTGAGAGATTGGGGTTGAGTTGCTTGAAGCACCCCAAGCCTTACAAGTTGCAGTGGTTAAATGATTGTGGTGAAGTGAAGGTAACGAAGCAGGTATTATTGAGCTTTACCATTGGGCCTTACATAGATGATGTTCTATGTGATGTGATTCCGATGCATGCGGGTCATATACTTTTGGGGCCGTGGCAGTTTGATAAGAAGGTGATTCATGATGGGTTCAAGAATAAGTATTCATTTCAATATAAAGGGAAACCCATTACACTATACCCACTTACACCAAAGCAAGTCCATGAAGATCAGGTTAAGTTGCAACTTGAGAGGGTTAAAGAGAGGGCGAGTGCAAACACTAACTTGGGGGAAACTAGTGAGAGTGTGAAAAATAAGGCCAAGGCCGAGAGTTTACCCAAGGGAAGTGAGAGTGAACGTAAGGGGGACACCAAAGTGAGAGTGAAAAGGAGTTTCTACATGGGTGAGGGTGAAGCGAGGAGAGCTTTCAAGACTAGCAGCCTGATGCTATTGTTAGTTTATAAGGAGCCTCATGTTTATTTTTCTAACACTGACCCTTTGCTTCCTATGTCTATTTCATCTCTTTTGCAGGACTACAACGATGTACTGACTGAGGACATTACTAGTGGGCTTCCACCCATTATAGGCATTGAGCACCAGATAGACTTCGTACCTGGAGCAGTCATTCCCAAAAGGCCATCCTATAGAAGCAATCCTGAGGAGACAAAGGAACTTCAACGGGAAGTGCGGGATTTGATGGACAAGGGGTATGTAAGGGAAAACATAAGTCCTTGTGCAATACCAGTGCTTCTAGTTCCTAAGAAAGATGGGACATGGCAGATGTGTGTTGATTGTCGAGCCATCAATAATTCATCCTATTCCTAGGCTAGATGACATGTTAGATGAATTTCATGTTAAATGTGGGTCAAATAAGGGCAAAAATTGGACTTGACATATTAATTTTGGAGATTGGAAACTTGAAAGGGCGTTCTAACGAAGTGCAGCTTTGGAAATTCCAATTTTGCGCAATTGTCGTATTTTGGGCATAACGTTTTACTCTGATATCAGGTTGAGCAAATTCAAGTTCCGTATTAAAGAAGACTCAAAGATATACAACTTTGAAGAACACAATAATTTCTAATTCTGAAGATTTCATGACCAAAATTTATGAAATATCCGTAAGTGTGTTATGTGTAATTATTAAAGTCATTTTAAAAAGAAAATAAATAAATAAATAATAAAAATAGTCAAACTCCCACCAAACATGATAGCAATTAGTGGAGCAATTAATAATGGATTTGGTGGAGCAATTAATAATGGATTTGGTGGAGGCAAAATTTTACCTATATTCAAGCCATTTCATATGTAAATTTATACTTTCTTCTAAGGAATTCCTTAGGAATATTAAGAAGATTGTATCTTGTTTGTTTATTTACAGCTTTGAGTAATTAATTTCCGTTTTTGCACTTTCTTTTCTTTACTTTTCAGTCTTTACTTTCTGCAATTTACTTTTACGCACATTACTTTCTTTTCTTTACTTTTCAGCAATTTACTTTTCAGTAATGAGGAGGTAACTCCCCAAGCTGAGGTAAGAGGTAAAACTTTTATTGCTAATATTTAGATTAATCTCCCTTAATTATAATATATAAACTAGTTAAAACCTGACTTAACGAGGATACCGCCGGTCAGTTGGTAATTATTTAAATTGGTTTTAACCTGACTAAATTGGATACCGCCTGATTGGTCGGTTGGTAATTAATTATTAATTTGACTTAATCTGGATACCGCCTATATGGCTGGTTGGTAATTATCATGCAAAGTTAATATATTATATTAAGGGAGATATCTAAAATAGAAGTAATAAAAGTGGATCATTTTACCTCAGTATTTTCTTTTATTGTACTTTTACTTTATTTACCTTCCGGCATTTACTTTTCAGCATTTACTTTTAAGCTTTTATTTTTCAGCATTTAATTTTCAGTATTTACTTTTCAGTATTTACTTTCCGTCATTTACTTTTCAGTATTTAATTTCCAGCAATTTACTTTTTGTCTTTTATTTTATTTAAGTTTTTACTACTCCTAAATATGTGTCGTAACTAAGTCAGTTATCTGCGGTTGTGATGAAGTCCAATATCACCGGTTTATAAGGGGTTAAATTACGGTTTGGGTAATATAAAGGTTTATTTATTGAGCCTTAGTCTTAATGCATCTTGTTAATTGGCCATTAATAAGATTGATTCAGTAAACTTAAAATGAACTTGGAAAAGGGATTTTAGGTTTAAGACCTTAGACTTAATAGCCCACGATCTTCCTTGATGATAGATAACCCTTTAATAGATTTCCTTACAGGATAGGAATATACCTGTCGGGCGGGGGTAGCCATAATTGGAACTTAATCTTAATGAATTCATATAACTTAATTGACATAGGAATATGATTAATTGGGTTACACTGGGTGTTTGTATCTCACCATCGGAAGAGGCTTTTACATAATTTTGTGTTCCAGGTTAATAAACCAATATATTACACAATAGTAAGATAACCACTTCATCTTTAAAAATGATATTGGAAAGATTCACAACCCTGGATAGTTTTATAAAATTGAATTTTCCTAAATCTACTTTCAAGAAATTTCATTTACTTGTTTTAAGTTTAAAGTCACCATCAAATCAATAACCAATCCATTAGATACTCATAAAAATTTGACTTCATAAATTAATAACAAAAGGTTTTAAGTCCTCGTGGGATCGATACTTTTTATACTACTTGAACGATACGTGCGCTTGCGTTATACGCGTGTGAAAATGTCGGTCAAGTTTTTGGCGCCGTTGTCGGGGACTTATTTATCTTTCACTAATAGTTTTGAGGTTAGATACCTTTACTTATATCTAATTTTCTTTTTACTTATTATTTTTGTTTTCACTTGTTTCAGGTTCTCAGACACTACATGAGATGAACCAGAAGCTTTGAACTCCGACCGCTTGACCCAGAGATTGAAAGAACCATCAGACAGTTGAGAAGGGAAAGACGAGAAGGCCAAGAAGCAATCGTTAACATGGAACCTGAACCTTTAGAAGTTGCACCACCAATTCCCATTCGAGACATAACCATTCCATTGGTGGACGGCCTCATTTCCTATATTGTACTTCCTCTCTTACTAGCAAATGCTTGTGACATCAAAACATGCATTCAGATGATTCAGCAGTCAATTCAGTTCGGGGGGAATGCAACTGAAGATCCTAATGCCCATATCAGCTACTTCCTGGAAGTTTGCGGCACTTTCAATTACAATAAAGCATCAGAAGAAGCAATGAGACAGCGAGTTTTTCCATATTCTTTGAAAGACAGAGCAAAAGCTTGGCTACATTCACTACCAGCAGGTTCCATCACAACTTGGAACACTCTAGCCACCAAATTCCTTGCAAAGTATCTTCCACCAGCCATAACAGGAAAACTGAGAAATGACATCACATCCTTTGTACAACTTGACTCGAAAACTCTCTACGAAACTTGGGAAAGGTACAAAGATTTGCTCAGAAAATGTCCTCACCATGAGATTCCAAAATGGCTTCAAGTCCAAACTTTCTATAATGGACTTTCTGGACTGATGAGAACCACAATTGATGCTGCTGCTGGAGGAGCTTTGATGGCAAAAGAATCAAAGAAATGGCTAACAACAATTCATTGTGGCCAACAGAAAAGAGCATGATTCAACAAATTGCAGGAATTT
This sequence comes from Zanthoxylum bungeanum, assembly GCA_019454045.1. Taxonomy (NCBI): domain Eukaryota; kingdom Viridiplantae; phylum Streptophyta; class Magnoliopsida; order Sapindales; family Rutaceae; genus Zanthoxylum; species Zanthoxylum bungeanum. The sequence continues at coordinate 12,333 of SKCR01014346.1, forward strand.
ATGAAGTTGGAGCTAACTCAGTAGTGAATACTAAGTTGGAGCGAATGTGAAAAAGCCTGGAAACACTTAGCATGCAAGTTGTAAACATCGCCAGAGCCACAAGTTCACCATATAGAGGAGCACCAAAGCCAAACCAACATGAAGAAACGGTGAACTATGTCAACAATTTCAACAGACAGGGGAACAATCCATATTCCAACACCTATAACCCATAGTGGAGGAATCATCACAATTTTTCATGGAGCAACAATTCAGGACAAAAGAACATTCCACCACCTGGATTTCAACAGCAAAATAAAAGCCAGGAGTTTGAAAAAGAACCAGAAATGAAAGAATGGATTGCAAAGATGTTCAAAAGGCAACAAGCAGCATATGATGCTATTTTTCAAAGCCAATCTGCTTCCATCAAAGCACTGAAAAATCAAATTGGACAACTGGCCAATGCTCAGAGTTACAGACCGCCAGGGAACCTTCTTAGCAACACAAAACCAAATCCAAGGAACCGAGGGAAGGAGCAATGCCAAGACATTACTTTGAAAAGCGGTACTGAAATCAACAAAGATGTTGGAATCAAGGCAACAATTGAAGAGGTTCCTAAAGATGCAGTTCCACATATGGAGGAAAAATAAGCAAAGGAAAAAAATAAAGAAAAATTCACTCCACCTCCACATTTTCCACAGCGTCTCCAGAAAAACAAATTAGACAAGCAGTTTGCTCGGTCCTTGGAGGTGTTCAAAAAGTTGCACATCAACATTCCATTCACATAAGCGTTGGAAGAAATGCCCAGCTATGTCAAATTCATGAAAAATATTCTTTCACGAAAGCGGAGATTGGGAGATTATAAAACAGTAGTATTGACAGAAGAATACAGTGCAATCATTCAGAGGAAACTTCCCCCGAAGTTGAAAGATCCTGGCAGTTTCACTGTCCCATGCACCATTGGAGAACATTATATCGGTAAGGCTTTATGTGATTTAGGTGCAAGTGTTAATTTAATGCCTTTTTCTATTTATAGGAAACTGCAAATTGGAGAAGCAATGCCTACCTCAGTCTCTCTGCAACTTGCTGATCGAACGCTTGCATTTCCGAGAGGTGTTGTTGAATATGTGCTGGTCAAAGTCGACAAACTCATTCTCCCAGCAGATTTCATTATCCTTGACATGGAAGAAGACAAAGATGTTCCTATCATCCTTGGGAGACCATTCTTGGCTACAGGTCGAACTGTGATTGATGTGCAAAAAAGGAGAACTAACTATGAAAGTGCAGGACCAAGAAGTTACCTTTAATGTTTTCAAAGCCATGAAATTCCCGAACGATGAAAAAAAGGAAGAATATTTCAGAATTGATGTTGTTGATAGTATCATACAGGATACAGATACAATTCCCACGGATAAACTTGAAGCTTGCATCACCAACATGACTGACAGCGAGCTAGATGCTGAAATTCTGGAATGTATCAACTATCTTGACAAGCCATTCCGATTCAAATCGCCCAGTGGAAAGTCTGGAACTTTCGAAGTAATATCGAATCAAGCCCTCAATTGAAGAACCACTGCAGCTGGAGCTGAAGCTATTGCCGAGTCATCTCAAGTATGTATTTCTTGGAAACTCTTCTGAATTACCTGTTATTATTTCTTCTACGCTAACATTAGAGCAGAAAGAAAAGTTGCTGAGAGTGTTACGAGAACACAAAAGAGCCATTGGCTGGACTATAGCAGACATTCGAGGCATTAGTCCATCATTTTGCATGCACAAGATTCTGATGAACGATGAGTACAAACCCACAATGGAGCATCAACGAAGACTCAATCCAATCATGAAGGAACTCGTGAAGAAAGAAATCATCAAATGGTTGGATGCTGGCATCATCTACCCCATCTCATACAGCAGTTGGGTGAGTCATATGTAGTGTGTACTGAAGAAAAGAGGAATTACTGTAGTCACAAATGAAAAGAACGAGTTGATTCCAACAAGAACGGTGACTGAATGAAGAGTATTCATTGACTACCGGAAACTGAACAAAGCAATAAGGAAAGACCATTTTCCGCTACCATTCATTGACCAGATGCTAGACAGACTGGCGGGACATGAGTTTTATTGCTTTCTGGACGGATACTCGGGGTACAATCAGATTACCATCGCCCCAGAAGATCAGGAGAAAACCACATTTACATGTCTGTATGGTACTTTTGCTTTTCGCAGAATGCCATTTGGACTATGTAATGCTCCTGCCACATTACAACGTTGCATGATGGTCATCTTCTCAGATATGCTGGAACAGAGTATAGAGGTTTTTATGGATGACTTCTTTGTGTTTGGAGACTCTTTTGACCACTGCTTGCAAAATCTGGAACATATGTTACAAAGGTGTGAAGATACCAACCTGGTACTCAATTGGGAGAAATGCCACTTCATGATACAGAAAGACATCGTTCTTGGACATCGGATCTCATAAAAGGGAATCGAGGTAGACAAAGCAAAGATCAAGACAATTGAAAAACTACCTCCACCCACATCTGTCAAAGGGATTCAGAGTTTTCTCGGACATGCTGGCTTTTACAGGAGATTTATCAAAGACTTCTAAAAAATTGCAAAACCTCTTTGCAATCTTCTGGAGAAAGACGTGTCTTTCAACTTCACCAAAGAATGCTAGGAAGCGTTTGAGATCCTAAAACATAAGCCGATCTCTGCCCCCATCATAGTAGCACCGGACTGGACCCTTCCATTTGAAGTGATGTGCGATGCTAGTGATTTTACTGTAGGTGCAGTTTTGGGACAACGCAAAGCAAAGATCTTCCATGCCATTTACTATTCCAGTAGAACTCTGAATGAAGCTCAACTCAACTACACAACCACTGAAAATGAGTTGCTTGCAGTTGTGTTTGCTTTTGATAAATTTCGCTCTTATCTGCTGGGTCCCAAAGTGGTTGTCTACACAGATCATTCAGCAATCAAATATTTGATCACAAAGAAAGATGCCAAGCCCAGATTGATCTGTTGGATACTTCTTCTACAAGAATTCGATATGGAGATCAAAGACAGGAAATGGACAGAAAACCAAGTGGCAGATCATTTATCGAGGCTCGAGAATGGAGAAACAGCTGGCAAAGAATTGATAATCAAAATAACTTTTCCAGATGAACAGTTATTTTCCATGAAACAACACGATGTCCCTTGGTATGCTGACTATGTAAACTACATAGTGTTAGGAAAATGGCTGTTGGAATGGACAACTCAGCAATGAAAGAAGTTCTTCAAAGAAGTCAAGCACTATGTCTGGGATGAGCCGTACCTATTCAAATGATGTGTTGATCAATTATTGAGACGGTGTGTTCCACAGGAGGAGGTCAACAGTGTCTTACAACACTGTCATTCATCACCATATGGCGGACACTTCAGCGGGAATAAAACTGCAGCCAAAGTCATACAATCAGGTTTTTTTTTGGCCCACTCTTTTTAAAGATGATTATCTATTTGCTCTTCAATGTGACAAGTGCCAGAGAACGAGAAATATTTCAAGGAGAAATGAAGGACCGTTGTAAAATATTCTGGAAGTGGAGATATTCAATGTGTGGGGTATTGATTTTATGGGACCCTTTGTTCCGTCATTTGGAAACCTGTACATACTGGTTGCCGTAGATTACGTCTCCAAATGGATTGAAGCAATTGTACTTCCATCCAATGATTCAAATGTGGTGATCAAGTTCCTTAAAAATAATATTTTCACTCGCTTCGGAACACCTCGGGCGATTATCAACGATAGTGGCACACATTTCTGCAACAGATACTTCGATACCCTCCTATCCAAATACGGAGTTACTCATAAGTTGCCACAGCTTACCATCCACAGTCAAACGGGAAAGTTGAAGTTTCAAACAGGGAGATCAAAAAAATCTTGGAGATAACCGTTGGATCAACAAGGAAGAACTGGTCTGAAAAAATGAATGACACATTATGGGCCTACCGGACAGCTTACAAGACACCCATTGGTATGTCCCCATATCAAATGGTGTTCGGGAAAGCATGCCATCTGCCAGTTGAGCTTGAACTCAAGGCGTACTGGGCACTTAAGAAGTTGAATCTTGATCCACAAGCTGTAGGAGAGAAAAGACTTCACCAACTCAATGAGTTGGAGGAATTTTGCCTACAGGCTTATGAAAATGCCAGATTATACAAAGAGAAGACCAAGAAATGGCATGACCGAAAAATAGTGCGCAGACAATTGAAACCAGAGCTGCAGGTGTTGTTATATGATTCAAGGTTGAAAATTTTCCCTAGAAAGCTGAAATCAATGTGGTCAGGCCCATTTGAGATTACTCAGGTTTTACCATATGGAGCTGTTGAATTGTACAACCCCAAGTCCAAAAACACATTTAAGGTTAACAGCCAACGTGTCAAGCACTACTGGGGGGAATCATTTGAGTGACAAAAAGAAAGTGTCACACTTTCAGATCCAGCCTAACATTCGGGAAATCATGTCTAGCTGACGACATTAAACTTTGTAATTTGTGTATATATTGTGATTTGGTGTCTTTTAATTTTTGTGTGTTTAGTTTTTGCAGGTTAAGTCATTTTAAGATGGAAGATGCTTTCGCAAATCTTTTTTAGGGTTATGCCCTATACCCAACTTGTGGATGGGCTATATATACATGTATTTGTAATATTTTCATTAATTAATAAAATGGAAATCTTTATTATATGTGTCTTACATAACTTATATGAATCATCAAACACTGTAATAAAGCCCTTGGAGTAATAAGATGATGGCTTCCACGCCTTATGAGAATCATTACTCTTAAATGTTCCTAGTCATAGCTTTATGAATAATCTGGACGTTCACAAAGCGGAGAGACTAGCATGATGATATGATCCGCCCTTAAGTGGGGTAGCCAATCGCATAGGCTACTAGCAGAGATTCGTCCGCTTGGTGTATCACATGGATGCATGAGTTGCTCGTGTCCATCGAACTGACCATCGAAAGTTTTCACATGGAGTGTTTATCCCATGTGTTTGTGAGAACTTTCATGTATCGATTATATGACTAGTCCTTAGACTTGAGGTCTTTACAATCTTATGTGTGGATCAAATAACTTTGACATTCTCCTTACCCGATTCAAAAGATCCGGTCATAAGGGTATTATTGGGTTATTTGTTGAAACACTTGAAGTTTGTAAAGATACAACAGAGAATCGCCACTCTCTCGGATAATATTTTCTTATAAGAGTAGTATTCTAGTTCCCGGATTGATATGCGTGATCAGTGCTTGAGACTGTGGCCGCAGCGGAAGAATCATGTGAGATTCTTGGGTTAGCACGATTCAGGACACTATCAACATCATACCTTTGACTATATGGGTAGACACTTTCCATACCCTAGGTCAAACGGTGGGGATACAGTGAGGCGAGGGACCGTATCATATGTAAATCACATACAGAATGGGTATATATCTTTCCTTCTCATTTGGGGGCCTTGGCATGTTGCTAGATGTCAACCTTGGTCATTGAAATCGAACGACCATCTGATCGGAGGATAATTTATGTTCGATTAAATTATCATGATTTATTTCATGTCCAATTTGAGGGGAACCCAAAAGGTCACACACAACAAAGTCGAAATCAATGGTTAACAGTGCACAATACAAATTTAACAGCATATATGATTGCTGTAGGAATTGTTCATAAATGGTTCAATGAGTTTAATTATTGAACATATCATTTATGAGGTTCCATAGTGGCTTAGGGATTGGTGAATGACGATATGGGCACTTTGAGAATTGGAATAAATAAATAAATAAAAACGTAAATAGTAATATGAATAGTAATTTTTTTTATTTGTTATTTGTTTTGAATTCCAATTCCGTCCAAACTCTTATTAGGGTTTTATAATCTCATTAAACCACTAAATTAAGATCCAATGGCTAAGATTAAATTAGAATTTATCCCACATCGGATTCTTAATTAATTTTGTTGTCTTTGGAGCACCTATATAAACCCAAATAATTCTTTACAAATGTTTAGGTTTATGTTCTTTGCATGTGTAATTTGAGTTTTTATTCTTAGAATATATAGTAACATGCCTAGGCTCGTAGAATAATAAAAACAAATGGGTCTTGGGCAAAGGGATAGCAGCATCATAATTTTTTTTTTGATTTTCCGCTGCGTACTCTCGGCCGCTTCCCAACTGTAGTATCAGCGCGCCATTTTTGTTTTGATTAGTTCTCTCTCATTTGAACTCGAAATTGGGTGTGTAAAAGCTCGTTGGAAAGCTAACACCCTGAACTTAATTTTAGGCATAAGTTTTGCATGATTTGGTTTATGAAATTGCATTTAAAGTTCACGCATCTGTAAAAAAACGTGAATAGTAAATTTATTTGAATAAAATAAAATGTAATATCATAATTAAATATTAATCAAAGTTATTTAATGCCTAAAATAATTCCAACATATTAAAACTCATATGCTTGATGATTCTATGTATGATTAGAATTGGCATGATTATTTTAGGGTGCAAGCATCTAGAGACTTTCTAAGGAAATAGAGAGTGTATTGCTTATCCCTTAGCTAAGTAATTATTCCGTGATGAACTTAGAGATTTATTACCTTTAAGGCTAATAAATATAAATCACTTGTTTATAATAAAAGACATTATAAAAGATACAAGTGGGGTGGGACCAAGGCGTTAATAAAACTTTCCAAACTAAAGTTAGATAATGATTTGGTGTCTTCCTTCACTCACTACCTTTTTATAGCCAAAAGGAAAAGTTGTGAAGACATCTAGATAATCATTTACTCAAAGCTTACCTTAAAGCATATTTAAAGTGTTGGACTAATTTGGAGGATCTATTGTTTATTCATGTCACCAAGGCAATAAGAGCCTAAGAGGTAAGGGTATTTAAGAGAGTTCGCTCCACCCTCCCTCTGGGGAATTTTCAATGGAGGAATCCATTTGACAGTTATTCACTTAAACTTGCTAAAATCCTCAAAAATAATTTAAGTATAAAATTTGCCTCTCATTGTAAAGTATAGACCCAAAGGGCTTAAAACGTATTGGCAGGACTAGGCTTTACCAGACTGACCAATACCAATTTGTCCCTAAATCGTACAGACAATGGTTTGACTTTTTTGAGTCATAAGAAGCAGCGACCCTTAGGCGTGGTCTTATAACTTAGTGGCAAAGACTGGGTGTCAACAAGGACTAGCATAAGCTATGGCCTGTTTGATTACCCAACCCAATGATCAAGGAATTGTGATTTATATCATAAATTGGTTGGGAACCTACCTAATTATCATATTTTATAACGACCAGCCCTAGTCGGAGTTGTGAAATGATGATAATGGGATCCTTGCCCACAAGAAATCCATCATATTGGGGTTGATGTGATTTGCTTAAAATTTTAAAATAATTGAGTGGGAGCAACTTCATAATATTAAAAGCCCATGTTATTATGAAATATTAATGAAAACATATTCCTAATTTTAACATTCTCTCTTAACAAGTGGGTTAAAATATTTCACAAACATTCAAATGGCAAACAGAATATCACTTCGTTCCATCCTTGATGAGCATAAGCTCAAAGGGGACAACTACAATGACTGGTTTAGAAACCTTAAAATTGTCTTACGACAAGAAAAGATTTTCTATGTTCTTGAAAGACCATTTCCCCTGAACCCGCAAAAGATGCTGAAAAAAATACATTTTATGCTTGGAAGAAACACGTCGATGATGATGAGCAAGCAGTTTGCATAAAGTTTGGCTCTATGTCGGACGAACTTCAGAAAGCTCATGAAGATATGGATGCTCAAACCATCATCTTTCACTTGAAGGAGTTGTATGCAACTTCCGTTCATACCGTGAGATTCCAAGTGTCACGTGCCTTATTCCAAACAAGATATAAGGAAAGATCTGTTAGTGGACATGTGCTTAAGATGATTGGCCACATTGAAAAATTTACCAACCTCGGGTTTATCATGGATCTTGAGATAGGTCACGATCTAATTTTTCAGTCCTTACCAAAAGACTTCTCTAACTTTATTATGCAGTTTCATCTGTCTAATAAAGAAGCTACTTTAGCACAATTGCACAATCTGATAAAGCAAGTAGAGAAGGACTTGAAACTAGAGCTTAAAACCCCCGTCATGCTTACGGGTACGGACCTGAAGCCACGAGGCCCAAAGAAAAATAAGGGCAAAGCCAAGGCTCCAGATCGCCTAAAGCCCAATGGTAAGGTGGAGAAGAAAAAGGGAAATGAGAAATATTTCTTTTGTGGAAAGAATGGTCATTGGAAGAAAGACTGCAGATCATTGAAAGCCAAGGAAGCTAGGGAAGCCCAAGAGGCCAAGAAGCCCAATGCTTCAGGTATGTTGTATATGATTGAACTATATTCTCAAAACTCTGAACCTTCTACTTGGGTGCTTGACACCGGTTATGGGACTCACTTGTGTAACAATGTGCAGTGCCTGAGAAACAGTAGGAGACTCCGTCATGGGGAGGTTGACTTATGCATGGGTAATGGACTAAAACTGGATGCATTGTGGTGGGACTTATTCATTAGTTTTACCAAATGGTTTAGTTTTAGACTTAGAAGATTGTGTTTATGTACCTTCTCTAGTAAAGAACATTATTTCAATTTCTTCTTTATGTAATAAAGGCTTTTCATGCCTAATAAGTTGTAATGAATGTTCTATTTATTTCAATGAAATAAAATATGGAGATGGTATTTTGAATAATGGTATCTATGTCTTACAAACTAACAAAGAATGTTCAACCTCTAATAAATACAATGTTAACTCGAATAATCTCAATGAATCACTTCTATGGCACAGTCACTTAGGTCATATCAATGAAACAAGATTAACTAAGCTACATAAGGATGGGTATTTCAGACCCTTCAAATATGAACCTTATGGAACTTGTGAGTCTTGTTTACTTGGTAAAATGACCAAATTACCCTTCAAAGGTAAATGACAACGTGCATCGGAGATATTAGAACTCATAAACTCTGATGTATGCGGACCAATGTCAGTCATCGCTAGAGGTGGATTCTCCTACTTCATTACCTTTATCGATGATCACTCGCGATATGGGTATGTGTACCTTATGCGGTACAAATCTGAAGCCTTTGAGAAATTCAAAGTCTTCAAAGCTGAAGTAGAAAACCAGCTTAATAAAAGTATTAAGTCACTAAGGTCTGACCGAGGCGGTGAATACTTAAGCGACGAATTTCAAGATTACTTGAGAGAAAATGGCATTGTTTCCCAGTGGACTCCTCCGGGAACTCCACAGCATAATGGGGTCTCCGAAAGGAGAAATCAGACATTATTATATATGGTCCGATCAATGATGCCAGGCACGGATCTACCTCTTTCATTTTGGGGTCTTGCTTTAGAAACTGCAACACTACTACTAAAACAAGTTCCTTCCAAGACTGTTAGTTAAACACCATATGAGTTATGGTCTGGGAAACGTAATAGTCTTAGTTATCTAAGAGTTTGGGGATGTGACACATATGTTAAGCTCACACAAACTAACAAATTGGATGATAGAGCAATTAAATGTAAGTTTGTAGGATATGCCTTGAACTCAAGAGCATACGTGTTCTATGCCCCAAATGAACAAAGAACATTTGTTTCACGAATGCTAAATTTCTAGAGAATGAATTCCTTCTCAAGAAACATAGTGGGAGTAGACTTGACCTCGATGAGGTACGAGAAGAACAAACTAACATAGAATTAAACCCCAGACCCCTCAAAAGGGCAGCGACGGAATAGAAGGTCAGGTAGGGAAGACATGAGCCTGAAAGATATGGTTTCCATATGAGGAACATGATCAGGTCATTGATAATGACGATCCCACCAGTTATGATGAAGCAATGCGTGACATTGATTCAGTCAAGTGGCTTGAGGCCATGAAATCTGAAATAGACTCTATGTATCAGAATCAAGTCTGGGACTTGGTGGATGCACCTGAAGGGATAAAACTCATAGGCTGCAAGTGGATTTACAAGCGTAAAACTGATGCAGAAGGCAACAACCAAACCTATAAGGCTAGGTTGTTAGCTAAAGGTTATAGAAAAATCCAAGGAATTGACTATGACGAAACCTTCTCGCCTGTTGCAATGATAAAGTCCATTCGAATTTTACTGGCACTAGCTGCACACTTTGATTATGAGATTTAGCAGATGGATGTCAAAACAGCTTTCCTTATGGGAACCTCGTAGAGGAAGTCTATATGACACAACCTGAGGGATTTGCATCTAAGGATGATCATAATAAAGTATGCAAGCTTAAACGATTCATTTATGGACTCAAGCAAGCCTCCAAAAGTTGGAATATACGATTTGATGAGACAATCAAAGAATTTGACTTCATCAAAAATGTAGACGAGCCTTGTGTTTACAGGAAAAGTAGTGGGAGTGTTGTTGTATTTCTTGTATTATATGTCGATGACATATTAATCATCGGGAATGATATTCCCATGATGCAAGCCACCAAACAATGGTTATCTCAGAATTTCTCCATGAAAGATTTGGGAGAAGCAGCCTACATCCTCGGCATTAAGATCTACCGTAATAGATCTAAGAGGTTGTTAGGACTTTCTCAATCTACGTACATAGATAAAGTTTTGAAAAGATTCAAAATGGAAGATTCCAAAAGAGGTAATTTACCTACTTGTCATGGAATCAAATTATATAAGGAGCAATGTCCACATACTCCTTCAGATAGAGAGCGTATGAGTAGAATCCCTTATGCTTCAGCAATAGGATCGATCATGTACGTCATGCTATGTACAAGACCTGATGTCTCTTATGCTCTTAGCATAACGAGCAGGTATCAGGCATATCTTGATGACAACACTTGGCAGCTGTCAAAACAATCCTCAAGTATCTGAGAAGAACTAAGGATGTGTTTTTGACATACGGAGATTGTTCTGAGATGAAAGTCATTCGTTACTGTGATGTGAGCTTTCAGAGAGATAGGGATGACAGCAGATCACAAATAGGATATCTGTTTACAGTGGACTCCACTACTGAAGCCGAGTATATTACATCATCTGAGGCAGCTAAAGAAGCAGTCTGGATAAAGAAGTTCATCACGAAGCTGGAAGTGCTTCCCGCGATAAAGAATGGCGTCACGATGTACTGTGACAACATATGCGCCATTGCTCAATCAAAGGAACCAAGGTCCCACCAGAAATCCAAGCATGTACTCGGGCGATTTCATCTCATCAGGGAGATTGTTGAGAGAAAAGAAGTTATTATAGAGAAAATACCCACAGAAGATAATCTTGCAGATTCTCTGACTAAAGGGCTGACTCAACAAAAGCATGATAGGCACACCCGAGAGTATGGTGTCCAGATTCATACTAGTTGGCTATAGTGCAAGTGGGATATTTTTAGGGATATGCCCTATACCCAACTTGTGGATGGGCTATATGTATATGTATTTGTAATATTTTCATTAATTAATAAAATGTCAATCTTTATTATATGTGTCTTACATAACTTATATGAATCATCAAACACTGTAATAAAGCCCTTGGAGTAATAAGATGATGGCTTCCACGCCTTATGAGAATCATTACTCTTAAACGTTCCTAGTCATAGTTTTGTGAATAATATGGGCGTTCACAAAGCGCAGAGACTGGCATGATGATATGATCCGCCCTTAGGTGGGGTAGCCGATCTCATAGGCTACTAGCGGAGATCTTTCCGCTTGGTGTATCACATGGATGCATGAGTGCTCGTGTCCATCGAACTGACCGCCGAAAGTTTTCACATGGAGTGTTTATCCCATGTGTCTGTGAGAACTTTCATGTATCGATTGTATGACTAGTCCTTAGACTTGAGGTATTTACATTTTATGTGTGGATCAAATAACTTTGACATTCTCCTTCCCCGGTTCAAAAGATCCGGTCATAAGGGTATGATTGGGTCATTTATTGAAACACATGAAGTTTATAAAGATACAACAGAGAATTGCCACTCTCTCGGATAATATTTTCTTATAAGAGTAGTATTCCAGTTCGCGGGTTGATATGTGTGATCAGTGCTTGAGACTGTGGCCGCAACGGAAGAATCATGTGAGATTCTTGGGTTAGCACGATTCATGACACTATCAACATCATACCTTTGACTATATGGGTAGACACTTTCCATACCCTAGGTCAAACGGTGGGGATACAGTGAGGCGAGGGACCGTATCATATGTAAATCACATACAGAATGGGTATATATCTTTCCTTCTCATTGGGGGCCTTGGCATGTTGCTAGATGTCAACCTTGGTCATTGAAATCGAACGACCATCTGATCGGAGGATAATTTATGTTCGATTAAATTCATCGATTCATTTCATGTCCAATTTGAGGGGAACCCAAAAGGTCACACACAACAAATTCGAAATCAATGGTTAACAGTGCACAGTACAAATTTAACAGCATATATGATTGCTGTAGGAATTGTTCATAAATGGTTCAATGTGTTTAATTTTTGAACATATCATTTATGAGGTTTCATAGTGGCTTAGGGATTGGTGAATGACGATAGAGGTACTTTGGGAATTGGAATAAATAAATAAAAAAAAAACGTGAATAGTAACTTGAATAGTAACGTGAATAGTAATGTGAATAGTAAAAAAAATTTTATTTGTTATTTGTTTTGAATTCTAATTCGGCCCAAACTCTTATTAGGGTTTTATAATCTCATTAAACCACCAAATTAAGATCCAATGGCTAAGATTAAATTAGCATTTATCCCACATCGGATTCTTAATTAATTTTGTTATCTTTGGAGCACCTATATAAACCCAAATAATTCTTTACAAATTTTTGCACCAAACCTTTCATATATTGGGTTTATATAAGTGAGCAACTCTAAAGTTTAAGAGTAAGCCAGTGATTTTGAGGATCCTTAAGTCTAATTGACTAGAGGAACCTCGAGTTAAAAGTTTTGAGGTATTTGCCTAGGCTAGCACCAAGGGCAAAATACTCATGCACTCAAGGCGTAGTCTTGCCGTTGAGTTTTGGCTTTGGTGTGTGCACCTTTGGAGGCCACACACTTGGGTGGCTCTTTGGAACGTGGAAGAGCTTGCTGGGTTCGAGAAAAGCTTGTAGATTGGAGGGATGACTGGAGGAGTCTTTGGTTCAAGTAAGTCTTTTTCTTTCTTTATTTTAATTAGAGTTCTTATGGTAGTTAGCATGTTTAGGTTTATGTTCTTTGCATGTTTTATGAGTTTTTATGCTTAAAATATATAGTAAAATGCCTAGGCATGTAGAATAATCAAAACAAATGGGTCTTGGGCAAAGGGATAGCGGCATCATAATTTGATTTATTTAATTTTTCGCTACGCACTCGCGGCCGCTTCCCAACAATCTTCACAAGCAATTTCCCTCTCTCCCTCAAAAATCTGTGATGAAAGTTTACTAAGCTCGCTTGGAACGGATGAGATTACTAATGATCAAAGGTATGCCTACTGACATTCGTTGGATTATTGAAGCACGGGTCCGATTGACGGGTGAGTCATCTTACTCTTTTATTTCACATCTGCCTAGTTTAGGAAGAATCACATATGCTAAAAAGAGAAGAGCCAAAAGAATGTGTATTTGTTATAAATGTGCTCGTATGTTTTGTGATACTCGTTGTCGATCTTTAAGAATGGTGTCTGATACTCGCGAAGATGAGATTAATTTCATTAGGGATGGCTTGAGTAAGGAGTCTTTGGATGACATATCTAAAACTCTTGAGACGCATCCCAGTGGATATGTGTATTATGAAATTCGCATGTTATATGCATAATTCCGTAAAGAAAGACAACAGTTAAGTCTCGGGAATCTGACTCTAAAAGACCCTGTTTGCCAATTTATAAGAAAATTGGATGGGAAGCTTGTCCCTGACGCATAGACGTCATTCAAGCCGTTACATTATTGTAAATATTATATCTCTTTGTTTTTTTCCTAATAATTGTGATTTGTTTTGTTATTTTCTCCGACAGGATCCAGGCTACTTTTTGACATTTCACGATTTACTATTTTGCTACTAATCGTCCTTTGGGAGATATTTGTGCTATTATTATTCACCCTTTCTAGGTTCTATAAATTCAACTCATCATTGCACCTTTGAAGGCATCCAGATAAAAATGGAAGCTACTTCAAGAAGACGGGTTAAAAACATCTGTGTGTTTTGCGGTACCAGTGTTGGTGTTAAACCAGAATACGTACAGCGGCACAGGAATTGGGTCGAGTCATTGCTGCAAGGAATATGCACTAAGTATATGGCTGTGGCAATCTTGGACTAATGGGGATCGTTTCAAAGGCTGTACATGATGGAGGTAGTCAAGTCTTGGGAATCATCCCAAAATCCTTGGCGGAGGTGAATCTTATTGGATCATCAAACGGCGAGGAACTAATCGTGCCAGATATGTCTGAACGACTGGTAGAGATGATTAACCGTGCTGATGCTTTTATTTCTTTTCCATGAGGCTTGGGCACGATGGAGTAAATTTTTACAGTACTATCTTGGGCTAACTTGAACATACACCAGAAACCGCTTGGACTGTACAATATTGATGGATTTTATGATTTTCTTTGTGTGTTTCTTGATGATGCCCGGAGAAATGGGTTCGTGTCAAAGCCTGTAAAAGAACTCTTCTTTACTGCCAGAACTGCCCCAGCTTTAATTGACCAAATCTTAGCCTTTGAACCTCAAATTGACCCTATTATTTCCAAGATAAACTGGTCCGATAATGATCGTGGTAAGAGGCGTTGGATAAATCTGGATCTTAACCTTTAACTTTTCATTTAGATGTAGAATTTCAGCTAACCAGGTACGATTTTCTAAACTCTTATTCTACTGTTTAACCTATTTCGGAACAAGTTAATTTTTGTTTATTTCATTTTGAATTATTTAATTTGTGAATTCTCCATAAAACTAACTAAAATGGATCATCATATGCTCAGTTGACAGATATTATCAATATGCATGGTAACATATGGACATGAGATGTAATTAAAAAGTTTGTAATATTCAGTGCTCTAGTTTAATTGGAGGAAGCACCTAAAAATGATGGGATATAAAAAAAAAAACTTTCTAGATCCGAGTTATTGAGTCTGTAAGAGTGTTTTAACACCTAGTGCCCTACAACCAACTGGTTTGGGAGTCACTGACCCAAAGCTCGCTACATGGATCAAAGATGTTACAAATAAAAAAAATACATTTATATCGGAAATCTGAGTAATTAAGTCCTTAGGGGTGTCTTAACACCTAAAGCCAACTGGTTTGGGAGTCACTGACCCAAAGCTCGCTACATAGATGGAAGATATTGTATATAATAAAAAATTAGAAAAGAAAAAAATCAAAAAAATCAGAAAAATATTCCATTGCTTTAAAAAATGTGTGAATTCTGATATAACCTTAGGACAAAAATATTACTCTCTTCTCAACTACACTTGTGACTATTGTGGGTAAAATGAGTTGATTAATATTTTGTTGGCTGTGTATATGAAGAATGGTAAAAAAATAATTGGAGAATTCACTTATTCAGTAATCTAGAAAGAAAGAAAACAATTATTAACTTGGATAAGAAGTTTCACTTGTTTAGTCACTAACTTCTTTATTCTATTTTCTCTTGTCTTTTTGCTTTTGTGTGCATTAGTTTTACTATCTTTTTACTTTTATCAAACGTTTGTGGGTATCGTTGTTGTAAGCCCTCACGAGACTACAACTCGTCCACTAGGGACACCTAGGGGTTTAAAGGCTTGTTGCATATGCTAAATGCAACCGTGATCCATACGAAAGTAGCTTAGTTTAATTTTAATTGTTTCTTGTATTTTATTTTATTATTTTGCTTGAGGACTAGCAAAATGTTAGGTTTGGGGGTGTGATGAGCGGAAAATGTATCAATATTTATCGCCCCTTTTACTTAATATTTATTTAGTTTCTCGAGTTTGATGAATATTTTGATGTGTTTTAGTTTATTTTGCAGATAAAATAATGTTGGGACTCAATGGAATCATTTAGGACGAAATGTTGATTACTGCATCGTAATAGTAATTCAACATAGTACAAGAGGAACCGTTGATTCGCACAATTGGTCATCGCGAAGCTACCGTGCGCTGGATTATGACTGAACGCCTCTAAGTCAGAATCCGGGCTAGAGCGACGCGTGTGCCCACCGCCCGTTTTCCGACCCACAGTAGGGACCTTTTGGTCCCCTGAAAGGGCGTTATAACGAAGTGTAGTTTCGGAAATTCCAATTTTACGCAATTATCCTATTTTGGGCATAACTTTTTACTCCGATATTGGATTGAGCAAGTTCAAGTTCTAGATTAAAGAAAACTCAAAGATCTACACCTTTGAAGAATAAAATAATTTCTAATTCTGAAGATTTCATGACCGAAATTTATGAAATATCCGGAAGTGTGTTATGTATAATTATTAAAGTCATTTTCAAAGCAAATAAATAAATAAATAAATAATAAAAATAGTCAAACTCCCACCAAACATGATAGCAATTAGTGGAGCAATTAGTGGAGCAATTAATAATGGATTTGGTGGAGCAATTAGTGAAGCAATTAATAATGGATTTGGTGGAGCATTTAATAACGGATTTGGTGGAGGCAAAATTTTGCCTATATTTTAATACCAAGCCATTTCATTTGTAAATCATACTTTCTTCTAAGGAATTCCTTAAGAATACTAAGAAGATTGTATCATGTTTGTTTATTTACAGCTTTCAGTAATTAATTTCTGCTTTTGCACTTTCTTTTCGTTACTTTTTAGTCTTTACTTTATGTAATTTACTTTTACGCACAATACTTTCTTTTCTTTACTTTTCAGCAATTTACTTTTCAGTAATGAGGAGGTAACTCCCCCTTGCTGGGGTAAAAGGTAAAACTTTTATTACTAATATTTAGATTAATCTCCCTTAATTATAATATATAAACTAGTTAATTTCCCTCTTAATGATACTCCTAGACAGAGTGTCATTCTTGCTTCGCTCCCGGCGTCGTATCACCGTTTATGATGTACTTCTACATGAATGGGATTCATTGTACTTACCTTGAGTTGCATAGGATGCTTTTCACATTGGAGGAGGATTTGAGGAAGGGAGTGCCGACTCGTCTTCAAAAATCGACTTCACTTTCCGCTTCTTCCCACTCCACATCAAAGGGGAAGAAGAGTAAGGGAAATAAGAAAAAGGGTTTCAATTTTCCTCTGTAGGCTAAGATAACGAAGCCCGATAGAGCTTCTGAAGACAAGTGCCACCACTGCAAGAAGGTCGGGTACTGGAAGAAGAACTGTCCTGACTACCTTGCCCAGATTAGGAAGGAAAGAGCATTGACATCAAGTAATTTTATTTTTCATATTATTGATGTCCCCTAAGCTTGTGAAGCTGTCACATCTAGTTGGATTTTAGATTCTATTTGTCCTGTTCGCATTTGCAATTCATTGCAGGTGTTGAAGGAAAGTAGACAGCTGAAATCTGGAGAGATGCAATTGCGATTCGGGAGTGGTGACTCTCTGGATGCGGTTGCAGTGGGCTTATGCGAGATCCCCTTACCCAGTGGGAGACTTTTGCTGCATGACTTCTATGTTGTACCGGGATGCGTAGCAAATATTATATCACATTTGGTATTAGATACAAAAGGATATCATGTCAATATTAAGAACTGTTCCTTGTATTGATGTGATAGAAATAATATCCAGGTCCTTGTTTGTCCAAATGAGCATGGTCATTATATTTTGCACACTTCTCGAGATATCTTGAATACTGGAATTAATAAACGTAAACTATTTGAAATAAATAATATTGAACTTTGGCGTATGAGGTTAGGTCAAATAGGCGTGAAACACCTAACCCAGTTGGTTAGGAATGGTTTGATTCAGGATCACATCATTGAACCTTATCCAACATGTGAATCTTGCATCCGAGATAAAATGACCAAAGTCCCATTTTCGGGTGTGGGACACTGAGCCACTGACTTATTGGAACTTATACATTCTGATGTATATGGTCTCATGAGTCAAACTACTCACAGTGATTTTTCATACTTTATTACTTTTACCGATGATGTGTCACGGTACGATTACGTTTATATGATAAAACATAATCGAGAACCTTTGAAAAGTTCAAAGAATTCCGAAATGAAGTTGAAAAACAAACTGGTCAATATATTAAATGCCTTCGATCAGATCGAGATGGTGAATATATGAGTGGAGAGTTCACTGATTATTTGAAGGAGAATCGGATTCTCGCTCAATATACTCATGCTGGTACTCCACAACATAATGGAGTGTCAGAGAGGAGAAATCAGACATTATTGGATATGGTCCGATCTATGTTGAGTTTCACAGATTTTCCTATTAATTATGGGGTTATGCTCTTTTAACTGTCACTCATCTTTTGAATAAGATTCCTTCTAAATTTGTTCCTACGACTCCGTATGAGATATGGACCAGTAAGAAATCGAATCTTATTTATATTAGGGTTTGGGGCTGTCCTGCATACGTTAGAGAGGCTCAGCAGAATAAGTTTTTACCTCGAGGGCAAAAGTTTAGATTTTTCGGATATACTTCAAATACGAAAGGATATTTGTTCTATGATACCGAGTATCAAAATGTGTTCGTAGCTTGCTTCGAAAAATTTATAGAGTTAGAATTTTTTACTAAAGGAGGTAATCATAGACATGTTGAACTTGATGAAGTACAACCTGAGACTAACAAACTAACAGAGGAACCTGAAGTTCAAGTAGATGAAGAACCTTCATTACCTACACTCTGTAGGTTCGAAAGGGTATCGAGACCTCCTAAACGCTTGTATTTAATACAAGATATGAATCTTGATGTTCTATTAGTTGAAGAGACTGACCTTTTTACATATAGAGAAGTGATGTTGGAAATCGACTTCGTAAAGTGGCAAGAGGCCATGTAATCAGAGTTAGACTCTATGCATCTAATTCAAGTTTGGGACTTGATTCTGCCTCATGAAGGAATTGTTCCTATCGGTTGTAAATAGGTTTACAAAAGGAAGCGCGGGCCTGGGGGAAAGGTTGAAACCTTTAAGGCCCGACTGGTAGCTAAAGGTTACATGCAGCGATCTGGTGTCGACTACGATGAAACTTTATCGCCAGTAGCAATGCTAAAGTCTATAAGGATTTTATTGTCTATTGCCGCAAACCATGATTACGAGATTTGACAGATGGATGTCAAAACGGCTTTTCTAAATGGATTTTTTGACAAAGAAATCTATATGGAACAGCCGGAGGGTTTGTTGTTATGGTTGGTGCTCGGAGCACCAATTTGGTTCGTATTTATGTCTGATTCATGAATATGTACAATACATTTTTCCATAATATTACTTATATATAGTTGTACCTCTTATTTTTATGTACGTATTTGATCTAATAACTATTAGATTGAAACTAAATCTGATTTAGTGATATGTATATATTAGACAAAGACCTCAGGATTTACAACGTAGTGTGCAGTTACAACGTTGTTTGTAATTGACATTGGGAAGTGTCACTATAAGTTGTATATTCTCAAATAAAGTTCTTGGTCAAGATTTACTGATATAGGATGCCTGAGATACAGCCAACAGTCAACTCTTGCGATCGTGAAGAATCTTGATCCCAAGTACATAACTGTCCTCTCCCAAATCTTTCATTTGGAATTGGTTAACTAGCCAGGATTTCACATCCGATAATATTTTTTCATCATTCCCAATGAGTAAAATATCATTGGCGTACAAAATGAGTTAATAAGTGCATCATAAATTCCATTGATATATAGGATGGAAATCCAGATATAAATTCCATAGTCGAATCCGAATGGGCAGTAATGTGGTCTGCACTCGGGTTACAGTTCCATGTACCTTTAGATCTTTATAACGCACTTAGATTAAATAAAATAGTTTAATTACAATCTTGACCTTTTTAAGATTCCAAAATTTTTAAACTAATTAGTGTTCTAGTATCTTAATAGATAAAATATAATAGGTCACTAATACGATACTAATTAAATTAGTTTAATTGAGTATATTATTAATTAGTAGAGACTAATGATATTAGTGATATAAATTTTAAGAGTTAAAATTGGTTAGGCCACTAATAATAGACTAGTGTTAGTAAAAATTATGATTTAGCCGCCATAAATTTATTCACACTAGTATATAAAACAAATTGGATATTAATTTTAAAATAGTGAGTGGGACAGGGACATACGATAGTATATCCCGTGATCTCCGTTGTTAGTCTGAAAATGTGAGATTCAAAAGGTATCTTGAGACGACTTTGCTTTCATTCCCCTATGGATAGTGTCCATTTTGGGTCGATATCAAGTTCGGATTTCGAGAGGATAGGTACACTAGATGTATTAGGTAAACTGACCCACCCTACGATGACACTTCACTAGTTAAGTCCAAGGGTTCCGAAACAACGGGTCACACTCACAAAGGAATGATTAAATGTTAATCAAAATTCCTTAATCAAATCAAACGGTGGTTGATTAATATAGGAATAAGTGTTATTCCCTCATATATCTTAATCTATCATACAAATACTTGACCTACCCTACAACAACACTTATTTGTGGGATGATAGTTATCTGTGGCATAGTAATTCTCGTAGGTTTCTAATTCGTTATTCATGGTTCATGTATCATGTTTAAATTTATGCCAAAATTATTTGATAGTTTTAATATGCGATGAATGAATATTAAATACATGTTTATTTTTATTTTTCAACCATGTTTTCTCCAATTATTTACATACTCTCAAATGATAAATTAACAGGAGAAAAACTATGTTAAGTGGAAAAGTAACATGAACGTTATCCTGGTCTGTGAAGACCTAACGTTTGTCCTGACGGAGGAGTGTCCTCCGGAGCCAGCCAGAAATGCTGGCCAAGTTGTGCGTGATGCCTTCCAAAAATGGGTTGCACCTAATGAGAAGGCCCACTGTTACTTACTAGCAGGGATGTCCGAGGTTCTTGTTGTAAAGCATGAGCCTATGGCTAAAACATCTCAGATGATGGATTCATTGCAGGGCATGTTTGGGCAACCTTCGGAGCGTCAACATAATGAGGGCATGGTCTCAGCTATGACTGCTAGGATGAAGGATGAGACATTAGTCCGAGAGCACGTCCTGAGGATGATGACCTACCTCAATACAGCTGAAACCCATGGCGCTCATATTGACGAGCGTAGCTAGGTGACCATGATTATGGAAACTCTTCCGAAGAGTTTCCTGCAGTTTAAAAGCAACTATATTATGAACAAGTTGACTTTTACTTTGACCTAGTTGCTAAATGAGCTCACCCATTATGAGTCAATGTTTGTGGATCCTCCTAAGCTCAGTGCCGAGGTAAATGTTGCCGAGTCTTCAAATCTGCAAAGATGAAGAAGAAAGGAACTGGGAAGTCTAAGGCAAAGCCTATGAAGAAAAAGAACAAGAAAGGCTCCAAGGATGTCTAGCCCAATGGAAAGTGTTTCCACTGCAACAAGGAGAGACATTAGAAAATGAATTGTCTTAAATACCTTGCTGAGCTGAAGGAGAAGAAGGCTATCGGTAAATACGATTTACTAGTTATCGAATCTCTATTAGTGGAGGATGACAAATCCGCTTGGATTGTTGATTCTGGAGCCATTAACCATGTTTGTTCTTCTTTGCAGCTACTTGACTCATGGAGGGACATCTGCTTTGTAGTGGGGGTAGTCATTAGCTTTCAGTCTAACCCAGGGTTGGATTATTGGGTGGCTGTGAAACACTTTCGCAAGTATTTTAAGAGAACGAGAGATTATATGCTTGTGTATTATGGTGAGGATATGATCCTAAGAGGATATACAGACTCTGATTTTCATACGGATGTCGATTCTAGGAAATCAACATCTGGATCAGTGTTTATTCTAGGTTGTGGGGCTACAGTATGGCGGAGTATAAGTGACCGGTGTTGTCACACGCGTATAACGCAAGCGCACATATCGTTCAAGTAGTATAAAAAGTATGGATCCCACGAGGACTTAATACCTAAACTATTAATTTATGAAGTCAAATATTTACGAGTACCTAACAGATTGATTGTTTTGATTGGATGGTGACTTTAAAATTAAAACAAGTAAATGAAAATAGCGCGAAAGTAGATTAAGGAAAATTCAATATTATTAAACTATCCAGGGTTGTGAATTCTTCCAATACCTTTTTAAAGATGAAGTGGTTATTTCATGTTTGTGTAATATACTGGCTTACTAACTTGGAACATGAAATTCTGCAAAAGCCTCTGTCGATGGTCAGATGCAAATACCCAGTGTAACCCAATTAAACCATATGTTTATGTCAACCAAGTTACCTGAATTCATTAAGATTAAGTTCCAATTATGGCTACCCCTGCCCAACAAGTATATGTATATCATGTAAGGAAATCTATTAAAGAGTTATCTATCCACAAGGAATACCGTGGGCTATTAAGTCTAAGGCTGAAACTTAAAATTCCTTCGTCAAGTTTATTTTAAGTTTACCCGATCAATCTTATTAGTGGCCAGTTAACAAGAAGCATTAAACTTAAGACTTAATAAGTACACATTTATATTACCCAAACTATAAAATAACCTCTTATAAACCAGTGATATTGGATTTCATCACAACCCCAGATAACGAGATTAGCTACGACACATATTTACAACTACTAAAAGCTTAAAAATAAAAGACATAAAGTAAAGTGGTGAAAAGTAAATGCTGGAAATTAAAAAGGTAAAAGTACAATGAAAGAAAATGCTGGGAGTTAAAGGATCCACTTCTATTACTACTATTTTAGATATCTCCCTTAATATAATATATTAACTTGTGTGATATTACCAACCAGCCATATAGGCGGTAACTTGATTAAGTCAAATTAATAATTAATTACCAACCGACCAACCATGCGTTATCCATGCTTAGTCAGGTTAAAAACCAATTTATAAATAATTACCAACTGGCCAATATAGTGGTATCCTCATTAAGTCAGGTTTTAAATAGTTATTATATTATAATTAAAGGAGATTAATCTAAATAACAATAATAAAAGCTTTACCTTTTACCCCAGCATTGGGAAGTTACCTCCTCATTACTGAAAAGTAAAAACTGAAAAAGTAAAGAAAGGCAAGTACTGTGCGTAAAAGTAAATAAAATTAATTACAGAACTGAAATTAAACAAACAAGATACAATATTCTTAGTATTCTTAAGGAATTACAGAGAAGAAGGTATGGATCTGAAATGGAAATTTCGAGCTGAATTTATAGGCGTCAGTAGGCAGAGCGCGTCGCGACGCGTAACCCTTGGTGCGTCGCGATGCGCCTTGAATTGCGGCGTGGAATGCGGAGATGCTGACACGTGGCATTTGGCTTCATGAGATGGTGACATGTGGCAAGCGGCGTCGACAGCTAAATGATTATGCTGACATGGCGATGACGTGGTGATGGCAATTGTCGGCAGCATGTGATGATGACACGTGGCATAAGATGATTGGCTGATGATGATGTGGCTGACACATGGCAAGCTGACTCGGCATGTGAATGATGTGGATGCCACGTGGCTGACACATGGATGACACGTAGACGACACGTGGCGATGGCGATTGTCGGCAACATGTGATGATGACACATGGCACGGCGCACGTTAACGGATCTGCTCTGATGTTGACACGTGGTAGGCACACGTTAGCAAAGGCGCATGTTAGTAGACCTCTTAGATTTTGACACGTGTCTCGGTGTATTTTAGCAAGATTCGGCGCACTTTAGCAGTGTCCGGCGCACGTTAGCGGTCGCGACACGCCAAATGACAGTTTTGCCTTTTTGTTCATTTTTCACTGTTTTGGCCCCGAATCACCTCCAGAGAGTCCTAAAACTTTATTTATCTACAAAATAACATAAAACACATCAAAATATTCACAAAACTCAAGAAACTATAAAAAAAATATTAGGTCAAATGAGTGGGAAATAATGATACATTTGCCACTCATCACACTCTCAAACCTAACATTTTGCTAATCCTCGAGCAAAACAACAAAATAAAATAACATAAACATCTTTAAAATAAAATTAAGCTAAGCCACTTTCATATGGATCACGGTTGCATTTAGCGTATGCAACAAGCCTTTAAACCCCTAGGTATCCCTAGTGTACGAGTTGTAGTCTCGTGAGAGCTTACAGCAATGATACCCATAAACGTTTTACAAAAGTAAAAAGATAGTAAAACTAATGCACACAAAAATAAAAAGACAAGAGAAAAGAGAATAAAGAAGTTAGTGACTAACCAGGTGAAACTTCTTATCCAAGTTAAGAGTTGTTTGGGCTTTGGGCTTGAGTGGTTTGCTCCTCTCAGGTTCAATGTTCGAATCCCACTAGATACATTTCCTTGGGGCCATGCCCCCTTGTGTGAAAAGTCAGCGACTTACCCTGATCTGTGTTGGGAAACTTCTGAGGGCACGGGGCACAGGTCCCGGGGATTAGTCGAGGTGCGTGTAAGCTGGCCCAGACACCCCGGTTATCCAAAAAAAAAAGTTAAGAGTTGTTTTCTTTCTTTCTAAATTACTGAATAAGTAAATTCTCCGATTATTTTTACCATTCTCCATACACACAACCACAAAATATTAATCAACTCATTTTTTCCCACAATAGTCACAAGTGTAGTTGAAAAGAAGGTAATATTTTTGTCCTAAAGTTATATCAGAATTCACACCTTTTTTAAGCAATGAATTATTTTTCTGATTTTTTTTATCCCATTGTTTTTTTAGATGCTTCCTCCAATTAAACTAGAGCACTGAATATTACAAACTCATCAATTACTACTCATGTCCGTATGTTACCATGTATGTTGATAATACTTGTCAACTGAGCATATGAAGAATGTACAAGTTAAATAATTCAAAAAGAAATAAACAATTGTTCCAAAATATGTTGAGATACGTCTCAGGAGTGGAAATTCCTTACACAGCTATCTCACACCAATTTCACACGATTAATCAAATTAAAAACATAAAAACAAAAAATATTTTTTTGATTTTTGTAAAAACATTTTAATTTTTTTTGAATTTTTTGAAAAATTTTGACTAAAAATAAGATACTGATCAACTATTCCCCTCCCCCAAACCTAAATGAGACATTGTCCCCAATGTCTTAAAAAGTAGAAGAAGAGTTTAGAAGATTTTACCTGGTTAGCTGAAATTTTACATCTAAAAGGAAAATTAAAGGTTAAGATCCAGATTTATCTGACGCTTCTTACGATCATTATCGGACCAATTTATCTTGGAAATGATAGGGTCAATTTGTGGGTCAAAGGCTAAGATTTGTTCAATCAAATCTGGGGCAGTTCTGGCAGTGAAAATGAGTTCTTTTAAAGGTTTTGACACGAACCCATTTCTCCGGGCATCATCAAGAAATACACAAAGAAAATCATAAAATCCATCTGCGTTGAACAGTCCAATCGGTTTCTAGTGTATGTTCAAGTTCGCCCAAGATAATATTGTAAACATTTCCTCCATTGTGCCCAAGCCACCTGGCAAAACAATAAAAGTATCAGCACAGTTAATCATTTCTACCAGTCATTCAGACATACCTGGGATGATTAGTTCCTCTCTGTTTGATGATCCTATCAGATTCGCCTCCCCCAAAGGTTTTGGGATGATTCCCAGAACTTGACTGCCTCCATCCTGTATAGCCTTTGAAACGATCCCCATTAGTCCAAGATTGCCACCGCCATATATTAAGTGCATATTCCTTTCAGTTAAGACTCGTCCCAATTCCTGTGCTGCTGCTATGTATTGTGGTTAGTACCGACACTAGTACCACAAAAGACACAAATATTTACAACTCGTCTTCTTGAAGTGGCTCCATTTTATGTATGTTTCTTTTCTCAAATCTGGATGCCTTCAAAAGTGTAATGATGAGTTGAATTTATAACACCTGAAAAAGGGTGAGTAATTGACATGATCCAGGCCGACAACAAAGCAAAAGACCCATTATAAGTACCAGAATGGCCAATTACGAGGCAGAGGACCAAAAGACCCAGAGAAGCAAAGGCGGGATTAGTTCAAAGTTTTATGGCCGATTGCAACAAATAAATAGAGACGCATGTGGGCTTCAATAGAGAGGGCCCAAAGTCACTTCACTTTGCCCAAATCAGTTTTGAATGAAGCTTCAAAGGCCTTTGAAGACTTTGGTATTTTTGTAATTTAGCCTTAGGGGCATTGTTGTCTTTATGCCTTTAGGGTTTCTCTTTGTAACACTATTTAAGCTTTTTTTCTTTTTCATTTGGAGCACAATCAACGAAATTTGTAAAACTCAAAAGCTTAAAGCTTTGGCTATGGCCGAATCCTTGTAGTGCCTCTTTATGTCATCTTCTGGTTCGTCTGTCTTTTGCAGCATCAGTCTACCATATTTGGAGGGAGAGGAATGCTCGCACTCATGATATGCCTCTTCGGCCTGTTTCTGCTCTTCTTTATGATATTGTTTTTGATGTTCGGAATCGTGTTAGCTTTTTACGTAAGGTGAATCCATCTTATGACAATAAATGGCTTCACCTTTCGTGGCACCTGCCCGATGACATCTTTTGTTGATCTTTTGTAGCCGTTTGGCTTTCTTCTTGGAGGGCATGTCCTCTCTAGTGTCTGGGGCATGCCCCTTTGATCTTTTGCTTGTAGCCTTTCGGCTTTTCTTCTAGGAGGGCTTGTCCTCTCTAGTTGCCTGGGGTATGCCCCTTTGCTCTTTGTATAGTTTTCTTTTGGTTATAATACTTACTTTATCCAAAAAAAAACTTAATGGCGTCTCAATTACTAGCAAAACACTACAAGGATTCATCTTAAAGATTCTCAAGGGCAAGTTCTTTGTGGGTCTTCTTTGTGGCCTTGGAAGGGTTTTGTTTCTACAAAATCAAATTCGCGGTTCTTGGGGTTCTGTCCGTTGCTTGGGGTTTGCTTGGATTTCGAATCCAAGTGGGTTTCTTATCATTTGGTATCTAGAACTCAGGGTTCCAAGGTCTGATTTTTCAATTGTCTCAATCTTTGCTTTGTCTACCTCGATTCCCTTTTGTGAGATCCGGTGTCCCATAATGATGCCTTCATGCACCATGAAATGGCATTTCTCCCAGTTGAGCACCAGGTTAGTATCTTCGCATCTTTGTAACACATGTTCCGGATTTTACAAGCAGTGGTCGAAAAATCTCCGAACACAGAGAAATCATCCATGAAAACCTCCATACTTTGTTCCAGCATGTCTGAGAAGATGGCCATCATGCAACGTTGAAATGTAGTAGGGGCATTACATAGTCCAAATGACATCATGCGGAAAGCAAAAGTACCATAGGGACATGTAATTGTGGTTTTCTCCTGATCTTCTGAGGCGATGGCAATCTGATTATACCCAGAAAGCAATAGAATTCATGTCCCGCCAGTCTGTCCAGCATCTGATCACTGAATGGTAGCGAAAAATGGACATACCAATGGGTATTTTGTAAGCTGTCTGGTAGGCCCATAATGCGTCATCCAGTTTTGTAGACCAGCCCCTCCTTGTTGATCCAACGGTTCTCTCCAAGATTCTTTTGATCTCCCTGTTTGAAACTTCAACCTGTCTGTTTGACTGTGGGTGATAAGCAGTGGCAACTTAATGAGTAACTTCGTATTTGGATAGAGGTGCATCGAAATATTTGTTGCAGAAATGTGTGCTACCATCACTGATAATAGCCCGAGGTGTCCGGCACATGTGCTAAAGAACAAGACTACTAAGTTGGAACCACGTTCACAGGTGTGCCTATTGTAGGCTATCCAAAGGAAACTAGGGGTGGATTCTTTTATAGTCCAGAAGATAATAAAGTATTTGTGTCGACAAATGCTACATTTCTTGAGGAGGACTATATGAGAGAGTTCAAACCTCGAAGTAAAGTGTTACTTGAGGAGTTACTTGCTGGTACGACCATACACCATTGTCAAATGTTGACAAAGACATAACACCTTCTACATCTGAAAGTCAGATGCAAGTTTATCAGGATACCATACCACCGAGACGTAGTGGGAGGGTTGTAAGACAACCTGAACGCTATCTAGGAAATGGTGAGGTGCAAGTTGTTGCATCTTGTGATGGTATAGATGATCCATTGACCTATCGTAGTGCAATGGATGATACTGATAAAGAAGAATGGCTCAAAGCCATGAACCTTGAGATGGAGTCCATGTACTCTAACTCAGTCTGGGAACTTGTAGACCAACCTAATGGAGTAAACCCATAGGTTGCAAGTGGATCTACAAGAGAAAAAGAGGAATAGATGGGAAAGTACAGACTTTCAAGGCTAGGTTAGTGGCAAAGGGTTATACCCAAAAAGAGGGAGTTGACTATGAAGAAACTTTCTCGCCAGTAACCATGCTTAATCCATCAGGATTCTTCTTTCCATTGCTGCATATTATGACTATGAGATTTGGCAAATGGATGTCAAGACTGCATTCTTGAATGGTAATCTTGATGAGAGTATCTATATGGTACAACCAGAAGGGTTCATTACCCAAGGTCAAGAGCAAAAAGTTTGCAAGTTGAAAAGGTCCATTTATGGACTTAAGCAAGCATCTAAATCTTGGAACATAAGGTTTGATACTACGATCAAGTCTTATAACTTTGAGCAGAACATTGATGAGCCTTGTGTTTACAAGCGCATCATTGATGGGAAGGTGGTTTTCCTTGTGTTATACGTTGATGATATTTTACTCATTGGGAATGATGTAAATATATTATCAGACGTGAAAATCTGGCTAGCTAATCAATTCTAAATGAAAGATTTGGGAGAGGCAAGTTATGTACTTGGGATTCAAATCATTCGGGATCGCAAGAAACGACTGTTAGCAATGTCTCAAGCAACCTATATCGACAAGATTCTTGTGCGATTTGGTATGCAGAATTCCAAGAAAGGTAATTTACCTTTCAGGCATGGGATTCATTTGTCTAAGGAACAGTCTCCTAAGACACCTGAAGGAATTGAGGAGATGAGACATATACCATATGCTTCAGCAGTTGGAAGTCTTATGTATGCTATGTTATGCACGGGACCGAACATCTGTTTTACAGTGGGAGTAGTCAGTAGGTTTCAATCCAACCCAAGATTAGATCATTAGGTAGCGGTGAAACATATTCTCAAGTATCTTCGGAGAATGAGAAATTATATGTTAGTATATACAAGTCAGGATATGATTCTGAGAGGATATACTGACTCTGATTTTCAGACGGATGTCGATTCTTGGAAATCAACATCTGGATCAGTGTTCACCCTAGGT
This sequence comes from Zanthoxylum bungeanum, assembly GCA_019454045.1. Classification (NCBI taxonomy): domain Eukaryota; kingdom Viridiplantae; phylum Streptophyta; class Magnoliopsida; order Sapindales; family Rutaceae; genus Zanthoxylum; species Zanthoxylum bungeanum. The sequence continues at coordinate 41,612 of SKCR01014346.1, forward strand.
GGTGGGGCTATAGTATGGAGGAGCATTAAACAATCTTGTATTGCTGACTCCACCATGGAGGCTGAATATGTAGCAGCTTGTGAAGCAGCTAAGGAAGCAGTCTGGCTCCGTAAGTTCTTGGCAGATCTGGAAGTTGTTCCAGATATGGATAAACCACTCACACTTTATTGCGATAATAAATGGAATTGATTATTGTAATAATAATAAATGCATTATTCATTTTATCAAAGTTGTTAGATTTATATCGCATATTGTCCAATTGTCTTGTTTACCTTGATTAGTCTTGTTTACCTTGATTACTCTTGTACCTTTAGACTTAGTGTATGTTTGATGCACAAGAGGATTTAAGTCTAAAGTTAGTAATCTAAATAGTCCATAGAGAGCGAACAAGGAGGGTACTTTGTTTGTGGTTTATCTATAGCTGCGATCCATTCTATACTTGTATGACGATCTTGATCCGGGATCGTTCATGTAGTGACATAGGAATGGAGGCACCTTGTATGATAAGATCATATAAGACTGTACTTAGATAAATACAAATTTCTTTTAATATCCGTTAACCAAAGAAATTCATTTTATCTAATAGATGGTCATATATGGATTCGATCTTAATCCTGAGTGTATTACGAACTCCTGCATGACAGGCTATGTCCTTTGATTTACCATGGTGAGGTTGGTGTTGCATTCCCGGCCAATAAATACGTATTTTGGGGATATAGTTTGGTATGTAGCTGGGAACGTTTTACATAGATATGGAATCACTCATTCTTACGAGAAGTAGATGATATCTCTTTTAAGAGTTGATTCGGGACTTGAACAATTTGAGCGCTCAACTTTTCTATTACAAATAGAAATTATTTTATATTCATAATTGTTATGAATTAATTGTTCATTATAGAATCAATGGTGCTTAAGAGATAAAATATTTAGAGAGGTTTAACAGACTTATGACCCGCTCTATTATGAGATATTCGTGAAGGGCTATATCCATATGTAATGACTATATCGATGGACACCGAAAATGTTCGGTTTACTTAATCCATCTACGGTAATGAGATTTCAACTTCGAGTTGTTAGTGGAATAATACGGAGTTAATAATTTGTAATATTTAATTAAAGAGTTTAATTAATATTTCGGAATTATTGGAGCTCAGAACCGTAGGTCCATTTGGTCCCCGTGCTAGCTCGATTAACTGTAGCAAACCTAATATATTAGATTGTCTAATTATATGCTCACATTATATTTATTTATATATTATTAATAAGATTAATAATATTTATTGTCACAAATGAAAACTATGTTAAATTAGTTTAACTTAATGTTTTCTAGAATTCTTTGATTATGAGATAATCAAGTTAGTAATAATTATGAGATAATTACTACAACATGATTGAAGGTAAATAAATCATTATTAATATATTGATTTTTATTTACCATTGGAGACAAAGCCATATGGCTTACCATGTCATCCAAGCAATTATGTCTATTAGGTGGCTTGGATACACCTAATAGTTTTGTCATTAGCTAATGCATTTTATGCTTTGGTATGGCCTCCACATTTATGTGTTTGCCATTGAAAGAAAGCATTGAATGCTTAATGACAAAGCCATTGTCTTTAGCTTAACATTTCTTATGCTTTGGTATGGCATTCACATTTTTGTGTTGGCCATTGCAAGAAAGCATTAGATGCTTAATGACAAGGTTAGTTGGCTTGTGTAAGAGAATATAATCTCTACCATTTCTCTCACTTCCTAAGGTTAACACTTTGCATTCATTCACACAATTATTGTGAGAAAAATTTGAGAGAAAAGAGAGAATAACTTCAAATATTCACAAGTGTTGTGAGAGTATTTGAAATTCCAAAAGGCCAAACACCATTGTAACATCCTAAATCTTTAAATAGTTTAGAGGCTTAATCTTTGTGAGTGAAGCCCACACTTCTGTTTGTTGGTTTCGAGTCATAGTTCGGAAGATCGAGTGGTTGATCCAAGTGTTGGACACCAAAGGATTGATCTTGGCTACTACAACAAATGGAGAAGGCAAATAAAATTTTGAAGATCCATATCGGACCCGGTGCCACCACAAGCAACTTCCGCCGCGCTAAGGAAAGTCGTTTCCTACAATTGGTATCACAGCCAGGTTGAAAAGTTTTCTTAACCCTCCTTTTAAGTTTAAGTTTTAATAATTTATATTAGTTATTAAAATTATTAATATGCATGTTGTGATGAGTAGGCACAATTAGATTCATGAGATGAATGGATTTTAATGTTCATGTGATGAATGTTTACTTTGATTCATGTGATGAATGTATTGCGTTGATCGTTATTTTTCCGGCTCTTATTTTTAGTATTGGAAATGTAAGACCATAAGGTCATATTCTTTCAAGTGTTGTAAGTTCATTTCTTTTGTAATAAGTCCATTTTGTAACTCAATTTGTAACTTGGAGGAGCCGATGTCGTGAAGGACTCATTACGAACCTATCCGTGAAGAACTTAACAACATACCATGGAGCAAGATTTGAAGACCAATGGATGCCTTGGATTTATTGTACTAATTAGATTAGTATTTTTTTTAAAAAAATAAGAGCCCGGTTAACGTAATTTATGTATGTATGTGAAACTTCATTCCGTTACGAGTCCGTAGAAAAAAAACGGGGACCAAAACGGACTCCGAAAGCTCCGGAACGGAGTAAATAAAGTACCAGTGTTTTGACACTAGACTGATTGAGTTCGAACGCCAGTCAAACGCAACTCAAGCGTTTTGCTACTGCCTGGAAAACGTTCGAACGCCCAGAGAACACTACACGAATGTTTTCAGCCCAGACCTGGGCACGTATATATGTTTTAAATTGTTTATTAACATGTCATATAGCCTAGGGTGCCTACTCTTGCATTTTCACATGCCATAATATGTAGACATGCATGATATTCAAGTTATAAAATATGATTTTATGTAAATTTAAAAGTTAAATTAGAATATAAGATGCATGTAAACGAATTAATAAGATTAATTGGTTTAAAGGTTTAAAAATTGGGAATTCAAGTTTAAGAACAAATGGACATTATGAGTACATTATTTTCCTTGGTATATCGGATGGAAACCCGGATATAAATTCCATAGCCGCTTCCGAATGGACAGTAATTTGGTTTTGCACTCGGGATACAATTCCACGTACCTTTGGAGTAAATAACGTACTTTTTCTATTAAATGGTTTAATGACATATAGTCCATTAGTTGAATTCTAAAATTTTAAAACCTATAAGTGAACTAATATTTTAATTGTTAAAATTAATTAGATCACTTAAGCAAACTTGATTAAATTAGTTTAATTAAGTTAATGATTAGTAGAGACTAATAAGTATTAGTGAATAAAATTTTAAGTGTTAAAATTGGTTAGATCACTAATAATCCACTAGTATTAATAAAGATATGTTTTTAGCCGAGCATAATCTAAGATTCATAAAATACTAGTGAGATAGAAACCTTACACCTTTTAATAGTGAGTGGGAGAGGGGTATGCCACAATATATCCCGCGATCTCCATTGTTATCCAGAAACGTGAGATTCAATAGGCGCCTCGAGACGGCTTTGCTTTCATCCCCCTACGGATGGTGTCCTTTTTGGGTCAATATCAGGTTTGGATTCCGAAAGGATAGAGACTCTAGATGTATCTGGTGATTTGACATACCTTACGGCGGCACTTCACTAGTTAAGTCCCAAGGGTTCCGAAATAATGGGTCACACTCACAAAGGAATGATTAAGTTGTTAATCAAAGCTTCCTTGATCAAAATAACGGTAGTTGATTAATATAGGAATAAGAGTTATTTCAGATATATTAATCAATTGAGAATGTCTCAATCTATCATGCGAATACTTGACCTACCCTACGACGGCACTTATTTATGGGATGATAGATAACCGTGGCATAGTAATTCTTTTAGGTTTCTAATTCATTATACATTGATCATGCATCATGTTTAATTTTATGCCTAAATGTTTGACAATTTTAATATGCGATGAATGAATATTGAATGCGCGTTTATTAATTTTTCAGCCATGGCATCTGCAATAATCTCCATTATCAAACAACAAGAAAAATTAACCGAGGATAATTATGTTAAATGGAAAAGTGACATGAATGCTATCTTTTTTTTTGGATAAGGTAAGTATTATAACCAAAAGAAAACTATACAAGAGCAAAGGGGATCCCCCAGGAACTAGAGAGGACAGACCCTCCTAGAAGAAAGCCAAACGGCTACAAAAGATCAACAAAAGATGTCATCGGGCAGGTGCCACGAAAGGTGAAGCCATTTATTGTCATAAGATGGATTCACCTTACGTAAAGAACTAACACGATTCCAACATCAAAAACAATATCATATAGAAGAACAGATTCAGGCCTAAGAGGCATATCATGAGTGCGAGCATTCCTCTCCCTCCATATATGGTATACTGACGCTGCAAAGGACAGACGAACCAGAAGATGACATAAAGAGGCACCGGAGAACTAACAAAGCCACTCAACAGTTTGGCACCAATCTCGGCAACTCCAATCTAAACCACACATGGTTAGCACATACGACCAAACCCTCGATGAAAATAGGCACTGAAAGAAAAGATGATCGATGTCCTCACTCGAACAACCACAAAGAATACACCGCGAGCATGCGGATATACCAAATTTCTTGGTCTGTGAAGACCTTAAATTTGTCCTAATGGAGGAATGAGAGTGTTGTGAGAGTATGAAATTCCAAAAGGCCAAACACCATTGTGACATCCTAAATCTCTAAATAGTTTAGAGGTTTAATCTCTGTGAGTGAAGGCCACATTTCGGTTTGTTGGTTTCGAGTCATAGTTCAGAAGATCGAGTGGTTGATCCAAGTGTTGGATACCAAAGGATTGATCTTGGCTACTACAACAAAGGGAGAATGCAAAGAAAATTTTGAAGATCCATACCGGACCCGGTGCCACCACAAGAAACTTCCGCCGCGCTAAGGAAATTCGTTTCCTACATTTGTTTCTACAAAATAAAATTCGCGGTTCTTGGGGTTCTGTCCGTTGCTTGGGGTTTGCTTGGATTTCGAATCCAAGTGGGTTTCTTGTCATTTGGTATCTAGAGCTCAGGGTTCCAATGTCTGATTTTTCCTATCTTTTCTTTTTGTTTGATTCTGTTTTTTATTTTCGTTCTTGTTATTTTCGTTTCAGTTCTTATTGGATCTTATTTCTGTTTTCGTTTTGTTTATTTCTGGATCTGATTTTGTTGTGTTTTACATATCAGGTCATCTTTTATCATTTTCTAGTTCTGGTTTTTGTTCTGTTCTTCATATCAGTTCGTCATATACTTTATGTTCTTTAGCATATGTTGAAGATTTAAGCATGTTCTTTGGCGGCTGTGTGATTTTTTTCTAAAACCCTAGTGAAGTTTGAAATCTGACTCTGAATTCAGACCCTGAAACTTAGCCTTTGAATTCAGACCCTGAAACTTAGCCTTTGAATTCAGACCCTGAAATCAGACTCTAAAAACTTAGCCTTTGAAATCTGACTCTGAATTCAGACCCTGAAACTCAACCTCTGAAATCAAACTCTAAAAATTAGCCTTTGAAATCTGACTCTGAAATCAGACCCTGTGAAACTTAGTCTCTGAAATTAGACCCTGAAGATTAGCCTCTGAAAATCAGACTCTGAAATCAGACCCTGAAAAGTAACCTCTGAAATCAGACCCTGACCAGTAGCCTCTGAAATCAGACCTGAAAAGTAACCTCTGAAATCAGACACTGACCAGTAGCCTCTGAAATCAGACCCTGAAAATCAGCCTTTGAAATCAGAACCTAAATCATTCTCTGAAATCAGAACCTTAAACAGCTTCTGAAGTTATTAAAAAAAAAAAATTGAGTGAGTAAAATAGTGAAATTTTTTGGTTGAATTTAGTTTGTTCCATATTATCATTTGGGTGTCCGTGAAGGGTATTCCATCAAAATTTCTATAGAGGTTCTAATTTTCTCCCGAAATTGCATACGACCGTGGAATTTGCATACTTATTTTTTTCCAATGTGCTAATTATTTACTTCTTTTTTCTAATTACTCTAGCTTAAGTATTATTGATTGAGTCTTTGTCATTGCTATTCCTGTTCACATTTTGTTTCCGCCTGCCCTATATATATATTATTGGGTCCGTTGTGTTTCATGCTAGCTTGAGGCCTACACTTGGTTTTGTATTCTTTGATTGAGTGTGATTCATATTTGAATTGAGGAAAAACTCAAGAGTGGTAAAAGGCAGTGATTGTGAGCACAGTATCGGGTAAAAGCCAATAGAGTGCAAACACGAGTGGAGTGATATCATTCGAGTGTAAACACGTGAGATTGTGAGGATTTACATATTTGCTTTACTTTCTTGTTATTTCTAATCTGTTTGTTTAGTGTTGAGATGACAGGTCTAACCACTGATGAAAAGCTTGAGGCTTTGGATAGGAAATTTACAGATATGATGGAGAACATGAATACTGCTTTGGAGAGATTGACCAAGAGTGTAGAGAGTATTCAAAGTGGTAGCGGTCCTAGAGCACCACCACCCCAGCATATACCACCACCTCATAATGTACCACCACCTCATAATGTGCCACCTCGACGTCCACCACAGTATGTACCACCAGATAAAGAGGAAGCTGAAAATGAGTTTGATGATTCTGATGGTCTTGATGATGTGGAGGAGAGATTTCAGCCTGGGCATGATAGGAGGCCTAATAGGAGGTTTGATAGGAGGAATGATATGATGGATAAGCGATTTGATGATAGAGGTGCATTTGATGCCGGGAGAGGGGATTATGATAGGAGGGAATATGGTAGACGAGGAGATGTAGATGGTGATCTAGGTAGCATCAAGATTAAGATACCAACATTCCACGACAAGAATGATCCTGAAGCTTATTTAGAATGGGAAAAGAAAATAGAATTGATTTTCAACTATCATTTTTTTGGATAAGGTAAGTATTATAACCAAAAGAGAACTATACAAGAGCAAAGGGGCATCCCCCAGGATCTAGAGAGGACAAGCCCTCCTAGAAGAAAGCCAAACGGCTACAAGAGATCAACTAAAGATGTCATCGGGCAAGTGCAGAGAACTGACAAAGCCACTCAACAGTTTGGCGCCAATCTCGACAGCTCCAGTCTAAACCACACATGGCTAACACAGACGACCAAACCCTCAATGAAAAGAGGCACTGAAATAAAAGATGATCGATGTCCTCACTCGAACAACCACAAAGGATACACCGCGAGCAAGAGGATATACCAAATTTCATTAGACTGTCCTGAGTACAAAGGCCTCCCTGAATGGACATCCAAAGAAGAAAAGAATGGCGGGGAATAGATTTCCGGAACCAGACAACTCGGGACCAAGGCATCTCGGGTCTCCTCGACCTCAAAGCATTCCAGGCACAATCCACAGAAAATTCCCATGTCTATCATCTTCCCAAACCAGCATATCCTCCCCCAAACTAGAAGGAGACGAAAGGTGAGTCTGAGCCAAATCAACAAGAGCAGCAGATCTAGAAGGGGGCCAATGCCAAGCAGAATCAGAGATAATGGAAGCAACTGTCGCCATCCTATCCAAGCCAGAATCATAAATCACTCTCTCGCCCAATGAGTACTCAATCGGGCCTACAGGATGCCAATTATCAAACCACAATAAAGTCGACTCACCATTCCCAATACTCACTCTCATCCGCCGACGGGACCAAGAACGAAGCTCCAAAATCTTACGCCAACTCCAAGAGCAATCAGAAGGACAAGGGATCTCCCAAAAACTTCTCCCCCTCAGTAAATAAGAGTATACCCAAGTAGACCAAGAAGAAACCTGACCAGAACAGAGAAACCAAATATGCTTGACAATAGCTGCTCTATTCCAAGCTTCCAGCTTGTCTCTACTCGAAGGAGAAATTATGAGAGATCGGTTCAGACATGGGCAGAACTTAGAGGTCTCATGAGAAAGAGATTTATACCCAGCCATTACTATAGGGAATTGTATCAGAAACTACAACATCTATATCAGGGGACCAAGAGTGTTGAGGACTATTACATCGAGATGGAAGTTTCCATGATCAGGGCAAATGTAGTTGAGGATGCAGAAGCTACTATGGCACGGTTTCTATGGGGCTTGAATAGAGAGATTGCAAACATGGTGGAGTTGCATCACTATGTTGATTTGGAGGATATGCTTCACATGGCTATCAAGGTAGAAAGGCAACTCAAGAAAAGGTCAACATCCAGATTTGGTACTCAGGCTACTTTTGCATGGAAGGGAAAATGGGTTTCGAATGAGAAGCAAGATGGAGGCTTTGACAAGCCTAGAGGCGAGTTCAGTGGAGGCTTTAATAATCCTAGGGCCAAACCTAGTGCCAAGGGTAAAAAGGCTGCAGAATCGAGCAAAACTAGACCAAAACCTGAGGGTGCAGCTGCTAGAACTAAGGATGTCAAGTGTTTCAAGTGTTTGGGCATGGGACACTATGCTTCGCAATGTCCCAATAGGCGTACCTTAGTGATTGATAAAAAGAGTGGAGAGGTGTACTCTGCCGGTAGTGAAGTCGAGGAGGAGATGCCAGAGTTGGAGCATGCTAGCGACCATGAGGGAGCTGCATACCCGCTGAATAACTTATCCTTAGTTGTCAAGCGTGCTTTGAGTGTACATGTTGTAGAGGATGAGAGTGTGCAGCAGAGGGAGAACATATTCCATACTAGGTGTCGTGTGAATGACAAGGGATGTAGTATGATCATAGATGGGGCAGTTGTACTAATGTTACTAGCACAACTTTGATTAAGTGATTGGGGTTGAGTTGCTTGAGACACCCGAAGCCTTACAAGTTGCAGTGGTTAAATGATTGTGGGGAAATAAGTGTGACAAAGCAGGTATTGTTGAGCTTTACCATTGGGCCATACACATATGATGTCCTATGTGATGTGATACCGATGCATGCTGGGCATATTCTTTTGGGCAGGCCGTGGCAGTTTGATAAGAAGGTTATTCATGATGGGTTCAAGAACAAGTATTCTTTTCAGCATAAGGGAAAACCCATTACATTATACCCACTTACACCTGCATAAGTCCATGAAGATCAAGTTAAGTTGCAACTTGAGCGTGACAAAGAGAGAGCGAAGGGAAACACCACCTTGGGTGAGACTAGTGAGAGTGATGTATCTGGTGGGAAAAATAAGGCCAAGGCCATGGGAGTTCCTAAGGGGAGTGTGAGTGAACGTGAGGGGGAAACAAAAAGGAGAGTTAAAAAGAGTTTCTACATGGGTGAAGGTGAAGCGAGGAAAGCGTTCAAGGCTAGCAAGCTCATGCTATTGTTAATCTATAAGGAGCCTCATATTTATTTTACTAACACTGACCCTTTGTTTCCTGTCTCTATTTCATCTCTTTTGTAGGATTATAGTGACGTACTAACAGAGGACATACCTAGTGGGCTTCCACCCATTAGAGGTATTGAGCACCAGATAGACTTCATACCTGGAGCAGTCATTCCTAACAGACCGGCTTATAGGAGCAATCCCGATGAGACAAATGAGCTACAAAGGCAAGTACGGAAGTTGATGGACAAGGGGTATGTAAGGGAAAGCATGAGTCCTTGTGCAGTACCAGTGCTTCTAGTTCCTAAGAAAGATGGGACGTGGCGTATGTGCGTTGATTGTCGAGCTATCAACAGTATTACGGTAAAGTATCGTCACCCCATTCCTAGACTAGATGACATGTTGGATGAATTGCATGGTTCCAAAATTTTAATAAGATTGATTTAAAGAGTGGATACCATCAGATTTGCATGAGAGAGGGAGATGAGTGGAAAACTGCATTTAAGACTAAGTATGGCTTGTATGAATGGTTAGTTATGCCATTTGGTCTTTCAAACGCACCTAGCACATTTATGAGATTGATGAATATGCGTGCATTTTTAGGTAAGTTTGTTGTGGTTATTTTGATGACATCTTAGTTTACAGTAAAACAGTAGATGAGCATGTTATGCATTTGAAGCATGTTCTTGATGTGTTAGGGCAAGAAAAACTGTATGCTAACTTTGATAAGTGCACTTTTTGTATGGATAGAATTGTTTTCCTTGGATTTGTTGTGAGTGCAGATGGCATCGAGGTAGATTTAGAAAAGGTGAAGGCAATTCAGGATTGGCCAACACCAATAACAGTGACAGAAGTCAGAAGCTTCCATGGATTAGCAAACTTCTACCGTAGATTTGTTAAAGACTTCAGTAGTATTGCAGCACCACTGACTGAAGTAGTGAAGAAGACTGTTGGCTTCAAATGGGGTGAAGAGCAGGAGCGTGCATTCCAGGATCTGAAAATGAAGTTGTGCAGTGCACCAGTCTTGGCACTACCCAACTTTGAGAAGACATTTGAGATTGAGTGTGACGCATCCGGGATAGGCATTGGAGCGGTTCTTATGCAAGAAAAGCGACCAATAGCTTACTTTAGTGAAAAGCTGAATGGAGCAGTTTTGAGGTACCCCACATATGACAAGGAGTTATATACGCTAGTGAGAGCCATTGAGACTTGACAACATTATTTGTTGCCTCGAGAGTTTGTGATCCATACAGATCATGAATCATTGAAGCATCTGAAAGGCCAAGGTAAGCTGAACAAACACACGTAAAATGGTTAGAATTTGTTGAGACATTTCTATATGTAATCCGCTACAAACAAGGTAAGGAAAACATTATCGCCGATGCACTATCGCGAAGGTATGCTTTACTTACTTCATTGAGTGCAAGAATGCTTGGGTTTGAATTTATTAAAGAACTTTATGCTAGTGATATTGACTTTAGTACTATCTATGCTGCATGTGAAAAATCTGCTTTTAGTAAATTCCAACATGATGGGTTTCTGTTTAGGGAGAATAGATTATGCATTCCTGTTTGTAGTATGCGTGAGTTGTTAGTGAGGGAAGCACATGGGGGAGGTTTAATGGGGCACTTTGGTATTGCCAAAACCTTAGGAGTATTGAGTGAACATTTTTATTGGCCTAAAATGTGGAGAGATATTGAGCGTTTGTGTGATAAATGCTTAACTTGTAAACATGCTAAATCTAAGGTTATGCCTCATGAGTTGTATACACCATTACCTATACCTAGTGAGCCATGGGTAGATGTATCGATGGACTTTATCTTGGGTTTACCTAGGACTAAGAAAGGTAGAGATTCCATCTTTGTAGTGGTTGATAGGTTCAGTAAGATGACAAACTTTATAGCATGTCATAAAACTGATGCTGCCACTAACATTGCTGACTTATTCTTTAGAGAAGTAGTACGACTCCATGGGATTCCACGGAGTATAGTTTCAGATCGTGATGTCAAATTCCTTAGTCACTTTTGGAAAGTTTTATGGGGTAAGTTGGGAACTAAACTTTTGTATTCTACTACTTGCCACCCCCAAATTGATGGCCAGACCGAGGTTGTTAATAGGACTTTGACTCAGTTATTGCGTACTATTATTAATAAGAACTTAAAAACTTGGGAGGATTTGACATGATCCAGGCAGACAACAAACCAAATGACGCATTACAAGTACCAGAAGGGCCAATTACGAGGCAGAGGACCAAAAGACTCAGAGAAGCAATGGCGGGATTAGTTCAGAGTTTTATGGCCGGCTGCAACAAACAAATAGAGGCGCATGTGGGCTTCGATGGAAAGGGCCCAAAGCCATTTCACTTGGCCCAAATCAGTTTAGAATAAAGCTTTCTAGGCATTTAAAGACTTAAAGACTTGATATTTGTGTAATTTCGTTTTTAGGGGCATTATTGTCTTTATGCCTTTAGGGTTTCTTTTTGTAACAATATTTAAGCTTACTTTCTTCTTCATTTGAGTATCCAACGAATTTGTAAACTCAAAAGCTTAAAGCTTTGGCTATGGCCGAATTATTGTAAGGGAGGGATTCCCCTTTTCAAGTTTGAATCGACTTATCTAAGTTTTGGCAAACTTAGTGGCGTCTCCATTGCTAGCAAAACACTACAAGGATTCATCTTAAAAGGTTCTCAAGGGCAAGTTCTTTGTGGGTCTTCTTTGTGGCCTTGGAAGGGTTTTGTTTCTACAAAATCATATTCGCGGTTCTTGGGGTTCTGTCTGTTGCTTGGGGTTTGCTTGGATTTCGAATCCAAGTGGGTTCCTTGTCATTTGGTATCTAGAGCTCAGGGTTCCAAGGTCTGATTTTTCTATCTTTCCTTTTGTTTGATTCTGTTTTTCTCTTGTTCTTTGTTATTTTCGTTTTAGTTCTTGTTGGATCTTGTTTCTGTTTTTTTTGTTTTGTTTATTTCTGGATCTGTTTTTGGTGTGTTTGTTCTTTGTTATTTTCGTTTCAGTCCTTGTTGGATCTTGATTCTGTTTTTGTTTTGTTTATTTCTGGATCTGTTTTTGGTGTGTTCTGCATATCAGTTCATTCCAGTTGCATATCAGTTCATCTTCATCACTTTTTCCAGTTCTGGGCTTCTGTTCTGTTCTTCCTATCAGTTCGTCATAGTCATTCTGTTCTTTAGCATATGTTTAAGAAATAAGCATGTTCTTGGCGGATGTGTGTTTTGTTTCTAAAACCCTAGTGTAGTGTGAAATCAGACCCTGAAAACTAAGTGAAGTCTGAAATCAGACCTAAAACGTAACCTTTGAAATCTGCCTCTGAAATCAGACTCTGAGTTCAGACCCTGAAACTTAACTATTGAATCAGCTTCTGAGATCAGACCCTGAAACTTAGCCTCTGAAATCAGACCCAGACCAGTAGCCTCTGAAATCAGACCCAGACCAATAACCTCTGAAATCAGACCCTAACCAGTAACCTCTGAAAATTAGCCTCTGAATTCAGACCCTGAAATCAGACCCTTATTCGACTATGAAATCAGACACTGACCAACAGCCTCTGAATTCAGACCATCATCAGACTCTGAAATCAGGCTTTGAAAACCAGCCTCTGAAATCAGAACCTAAATCAGCCTCTGAAATCAGAACCACATTTAGCATCTGACGTTATCAAAAAAAAAAAAAAAGGGACTTGAGTGATAGTGATCACTTCTGCATGGAAAGGGAAATGGGTTCCGAATGAGAAACGAGATGGAGGCTTTGACAAGCCTAGAGGCGAATTCAGTGGAGGCTTTAATAAGCCTAGGGCCGAACCTAGTGCCAAGGGTAAAGAGGCTGCGAAACCGAGCAAAACTAGACCAAAACCTGAGGGTGCAGCTGCTAGAACTAAAGATGTCAAGTGTTTCAAGTGTTTGGGCATGGCACACTATGTTTCACAATGTCCCAATAGGCGTACCTTAGTGATTGATAAAAAGAGTGGAGAGGTGTACTCTACCAATAGTGAGGTTGAGGAGGAGATGCCAGAGTTGGAGGATGCTAGTGACCATGAGGGAGCTGCATACCCGCTGGATAACTTATCCTTAGTTGTCAAGCGTGCTTTGAGTGCACTTGTTGTAGAGGATGAGAGTGTGCAGCAGAGGGAGAACATATTCCATACTAGGTGCGTGTGAATGGCAAGGGGTGTAGTATGATCATAGATGGGGGCAGTTGTACTAATGTAGCTAGCACAGCTTTGATTGAGCGATTGGGGTTGAGTTGCTTGAGACACCCAAAGCCTTACAAGTTGCAGTGGTTAAATGATTGTGGGGAGATAAGTGTGACAAAGCAGGTACTGTTGAGCTTTACCATTGGGCCATACACAGATGATGTCCTATGTGATGTGATACCGATGCATGCAGGACATATTCTTTTGGGCAGGCCGTGGCAGTTTGATAAGAAGGTTATTCATGATGGGTTCAAGAACAAGTACTCTTTCCAGCATAAGGGAAAACCCATTACATTATACCCACTTACACCTGCACAAGTCCATGAAGATCAGGTTAAGTTGCAACTTGAGCGTGACAAAGAGAGAGCGAAGGGAAACACCACCTTGGGTGAGACTAGTGAGAGTGGTGTATCTGGTGAGAAAAATAAGGCCAAGGCCGTGGGAGTTTCCAAGGGGAGTGTGAGTGAACGTAAGGGGGAAACAAAAGAGAGAGTTAAAAAGAGTTTCTACATGGGTGAGGGTGAAGCAAGGAAAGCGTTCAAGGCTAGCAAGCTCATGTTATTGTTAGTCTATAAGGAGCCTCATATTTATTTTACTAACTCTGACCATTTGCTTCCTGTGTCTATTTCATCTCTTTTGCAGGATTACAGTGACGTACTGACAGAGGACATACCTAGTGGGCTTCCACCCATTAGAGGTATTGAACACCAGATTGACTTCATACCTGGAGCAGTCATTCCTAACAGACCGGCTTATAGGAGCAATCCCGAGGAGACAAAGGAGCTACAAAGGCAAGTACGGGAGTTGATGGACAAGGGGTATGTAAGGGAAAGCATGAGTCCTTGTGCAGTACCAGTGCTTCTAGTTCCTAAGAAAGATGGGACGTGGCGTATGTGCGTTGACTGCCGAGCTATCAACAATATTACGGTAAAGTATCGTCACCCCATTCCTAGGCTAGATGACATGTTGGATGAATTGCATGGTTCCAAAATTTTTAGTAAGATTGATTTAAAGAGTGGATACCATCAAATTCGCATGAGAGAGGGAGATGAGTGGAAAACTGCATTTAAGACTAAGTATGGCTTGTATGAATGGTTAGTTATGTCATTTGGTCTCTCAAACGCACCTAGCACATTTATGAGATTGATGAATCATGTTATGCGTGCATTTTTAGGTAAGTTTGTTGTGGTTTACTTTGATGACATCTTAGTTTATAGTAAAACAGTAGATGAGCATGTAATGCATTTGGAGCATGTACTTGATGTTTTACGAAAAGAACAATTGTATGCTAACTCTGACAAATGCACATTTTGCATGGATAGAATTGTTTTTCTTGGCTTTGTTGTGAGTGCAGATGGCATCGAGGTAGATGTGGAAAGGGTAAAGGCAATTCAGGAATGGCCTACACCAACTACAGTGACAGAAGTCCGAAGCTTTCATGGGTTAGCGAGCTTCTATAGGAGATTTGTCAAGGACTTCAGTAGCATTGCCGCGCCATTGACTGAGGTAGTAAAGAAGACAGTTGGTTTTCAATGGGGCGAGGCGCAAGAGCGAGCATTCCAGGACCTTAAAGCGAAGTTATGTAGTGCACCCATTTTAGCACTACCCAACTTCGAGAAGACATTTGAGATTGAGTGCGACGCATCAGGGTTAGGTATTGGAGCAGTTCTCATGCAAGAAAAGCGGCCAATAGCCTATTTTAGTGAGAAGCTGAATGGAGCAGCTTTGAGGTATCCCACGTATGACAAAGAGTTATATGCGCTTGTGAGAGCACTTGAGACATGGCAGCACTACTTGTGGCCTAAAGAGTTCGTGATCCACACCGACCATGAATCATTAAAACACTTGAAGGGTCAAGGTAAGCTGAATAAGCGACACGCAAAATGGATGGAATTCGTTGAGTCATTTCCATATGTTATACGCTACAAGCAAGGTAAAGAAAACATAGTGGCCGATGCATTATCTCGCAGGTATGTTTTACTTACTTCAATGCATGCACGGATGTTGGGATTTGATTTGATTAGGAATTATATGAGTGTGATTCTGATTTTGGTGAGATTTATACTACTTGTGCAAAGTCATCTTTTGGAAAGTTTTACATTCATGACGGATTCTTATTTAAAGAGAACAGGTTGTGTGTCCCTGCTTGTAGTATGCGTGAGTTGCTTTGAAAGAAGCGCATGGGGGAGGTTTGATGGGGCATTTTGGGATTACTAAGACTTTAGCTATTTTACATGAGCACTTTTATTGGCCTAAAATGAAACGTGATGTTGAGCGAATTTGTGATAAGTGTCTAACATGTAAGCATGCTAAATCTAAATTAATGCCACATGGTTTGTATACTCCTTTGCCTGTACCTAGTGAACCCTGGGTTGATATATCGATGGATTTTGTGTTAGGTTTGCCTAGGACAAAGAGGGGTAGAGATTCAATCTTTGTTGTAGTTGATAGGTTTAGTAAAATGGCTCATTTCATTGCATGTCATAAAACCGATGATGCTACAAACATTGCAGATTTATTTTTCAGAGACATAGTGCGACTCCATGGTATACCTAGGAGTATTGTATCTGATAGAGATGTTAAGTTCCTTAGCCATTTTTGGAAGGTGTTGTGGGCTAAACTAGGCACCAAACTATTGTATTCTACCACATGTCATCCACAGACTGACGGACAAACAGAGGTAGTTAATAGGACTTTATCTCAATTATTGCGCACTATAGTTGGCAAGAATTTGAAGAGTTGGGAAGATTGTTTGCCATTTATTGAGTTTGCATATAATCGTAGCATTCATTCTTCTACTTCATTTTCACCTTTTGAAATTGTTTATGGTTTTCAGCCACTAACTCCATTGGATTTGTTACCTTTGCCTGTTGATGAGCACGCGGGGGTAGATGGAAAAAGGAAGGCCGATTTGGTGAAGCACATATATGAGAAAGCAAGAGAGCAAATACAACGAAAGAATGAGCAATATGCTTCTCATGCTAATAAGGGAAGAAAGCGTGTGGTATTTCAGCCTGGAGATTGGGTTTGGGTACACATGCGCAAGGAGAGATTTCCTGAACAACGTAAATCTAAGCTACAACCGAGAGGGGATGGTCCATTTCAAGTTTTGGAACGGATTAATGACAAAGCATACAAGCTGGGTTCCTTGTCAGGATTGTTTGCCTTTTGTTGAATTTGAATATAATCGTAGTATTCATTCCTCTACATCTTACTCACCATTTGAAATTGTTTATGATTTTCAGCCACTAACTCCATTAGATTTGTTACCTTTGCCTGTTGATGAACATGCGGGGCTAGATGGAAAAAGGAAAGCTGATTTGGTGAAGCATATATACATGAGAAAGCAAGAGAGAAAATACAGCGAAAGAATGAGCAAATGCTTCTCATACTAATAAGGGAAGAAAACGTGTGGTATTTCAGCCTGGAGATTGGGTTTGGGTACACATGCGCAGGAGAGATTTCCTGAACAACGTAAATCTAAGCTACAACTGAGAGGGGATGGTCCATTTCAAGTCTTGGAACGGATTAATGACAATGCATACAAGCTGGATTTATAAGGTAAGTATAATGTGTCTGCTACATTTAATGTTTCTGACTTAACTCCTTTTGATGCAGGTACAGATCCGAGGTCGAATCCTTTTCAAGAGGGAGAGGATGACATGATCCAGGCCGACAACAAAGCAAAAGACCCATTACAAGTACCAGAAGGTCCAATTACGAGGCAGATGACCAAAAGACTTAGAGAAACAATGGCGGGATTAGTTCGGAGTTTTATGACCGATTACAACAAACAAATAGAGACGCATGTGGGCTTCAATAGAGAGGGCCCAAAGCCACTTCACTTGGCCCAAATCAGCTTCAAAGGCCTTGAAGACTTGAAGACTTTGGTATTTTTTATAATTTAGCCTTTAGGGGCATTGTTGTCTTTATGCCTTTAGGGTTTCTTTTGTAACACTATTTAAGATTTCTTTCTTTTTCATTTTGAGGACAATAAACGAAATTTGTAAACACAAAAGCTAAAAGCTTTGGCTATGGCCGAATTATTGTAAGGGAGGGATTCCCCTTTTCAAGTTTGAATCGACTTATCTAAGTTTTGGCAAACTTAGTGGCGTCTCCATTGCTAGCAAAACACTACAAGGATTCATCTTAAAGGTTCTCAAGGGCAAGTTTTTTGTGGGTCTTCTTTGTGGCCTTGGAAGGATTTTGTTTCTACAAAATCAAATTCGCGGTTCTTGGGGTTCTGTCTGTTGCTTGGGGTTTGCTTGGATTTCAAATCCAAGTGGGTTTCTTGTCATCCGGTGTCCCATAACGATGCCTTCCTGCACCATGAAATGTCATTTCTCCCAATTGAGCACCAGGTTGGTATATTCGCATCTTTGTAACACCTGTTCCAGATTTTACAAGCACTGGTCGAAAGAATCTCCGAACACAAAGAAATTATCCATGAAAACCTCCATACTTTCTTCCAGCATGTCTGAGAAGATGGCCATCATGTAACGTTGAAATGTAGCAGGGGCATTACATAGTCCAAATGGCATCCTGCGGAAAGCAAAAGTACCATCGGGACATGTAAATGTGGTTTTCTCCTGATCTTCTGGGGCGATGGCAATCTGATTATACCCCGAATATCCATCCAGAAAGTAATAGAATTCATGTCCCGCCAGTCTGTCCAGCATCTGATCAATGAATGGTAGCGGAAAATGGACATACCAATGGGTGTTTTGTAAACTGTCCGTTAGGCCTATAGTGCGTCATCCAGTTTTGTAGACCAGTCCCTCCTTGTTGATCCAACAGTTCTCTCCAAGATTCTTTTGTTCTCCCTGTTTGAAACTTCAACCTGTCCGTTTGACTGTGGGTGGTAAGCAATGGCAACTTTATGAGTAACTTCGTATTTGCATAGGAGTGCATCGAAATATTTGTTGCAGAAATGTGTGCTACCATCACTGATAATAGCCCGAGGTGTTCCGAAGCGAGTGAAAATATTCTTTTTAAGGAATTTGATCACCACTTTTGAATCGATTGATGGCAGTGCAATTGCTTCAACCCATTTGGAGACGTAGTCTACAACAACCAGTATGTACAGGTTTCCAAATGATGGAACAAAGGGTCCCATAAAATAAATCCCCCATACATCAAATATCTCTACTTCCAGAATATTTTGCAGAGGTCCTTCATTTCTCCTCGAAATATTTCCCGTTCTCTGGCACCTGTCACATTGAAGAGAAAACAAGTAAGCATTTTAAAAAAAAAAATGGGCCAGAACAAACCTGATTGTAAGACTTTGGTTGTAGTTTTTTTTTTTTCGCTGAAGTGTCCGCCATATGATGATGAATGACAATGTTGTAGAACAATGTTGACCTCCTCCTATGGAACACACTGTCTCAATAATTGATCAGCACAACGTTTGAACAGATACGGCTCATCCCAGACATAGTGTTTGACTTCTTTGAAGAACTTCTTTTGTTGCTGAGTTGTCCATTCCAACGGCCATTTTTTTGTGTGGATAAGGTAAGTATATTAACCAAAGAAAACTATACAAGCGCAAAAGGGCATACCCTAGACAACTAGAGAAGACAAGCCCTCCTAGAAGAAAAGCCGAAAGGCTACAAGCAAAAAGATCAACAGAAAATGTCATCGGGCAAGTGCCAAGATAGGTGAAACCATTTATTGTCATAAGATGGATTCACCTTCCGTAAAAAGCCAGCACGATTCCGACCATCAAAAACAATATCACTAAGCAGGACAGAAACAGGCCGAAGAGGCGCATCATGAGTGCGAGCATTCCTCTCCCTCCATAAATGGTAAACTGACGCTGCAAAAGACAGCCAAATAAGAAGATGACGTAAAGAGGCGTCGGAAAACTGACACATCCACTCAACAGTCTGAGGCCAATCTCGGCAACTCCAATCTAACCCACACATAGCCAGCACAGCCGACCAGACCTTAGAAGAGAAAAAGCACTGGAAGAAAAGATGATCAATATCCTCACTTGAACAACCACAGAGAACACATCGCGAGCAAGTAGAGATACCAAACCTCATCAAACTATCCTGAGTACAAAGGCCTCCCTGAATAGACATCCAATTCAAAAAGGAATGGCGGGGAATGGCCTTACGGAACCAAACAACTCGAGACCAATGCACCAAGGTTTCCCTTGCCTGCATAGCATTCCAGGCACTATCCACTGAAAATCTCCCTCTACTATCATCCTCCCAAACCAACTCATCCTCCCTCATACTAGAAGGATTCGGAATATAGGTCCGAGCCAAATCAACAAGGGCGGCAGACCTAGAAGGGGGCCATCGCCAAGAAGAATCAGAAATAATGGAAGCAACTGTAGCCATCCTATCCAAGCCAGAGTCATAAATCACTCGCTCACCCAACGAATCCACAATCGGACCCATAGGATGCCAAAAATCAAACCACAATAAAGTCTTCACACCATTCCCAATCCTAACTCTCATCCGCCGCCGGGACCAAGAACGAAGATCCAAAATCTTACGCCAACTCCAAGAACAATCTGTAGGACAAGGCACCTCCCAAAAACTTCTCCCCCTCAACAAATAAGACTGAACCCAATTCGACCAAGAAGAAATCTTGCCAGAACAAAGAAACCAAATGTGCTTAACAATAGCCGCTCTATTCCAAGTTTCCAATCTCTTAATCCCCAACCCCCCTCCTTTAGAGGTAAACAAACTCTACTCCAAGCCACTCTCGCTCTAGAAGAAGAGAGCTCACTACCCTTCCAAAGGAAAGAACGGAAACAGACTTAGGAAGAATAAATAAAGAAGACCAATAAACTTGAATGGAGAACAAAACAGACTTAATGAGCTGAAGCCGCCCCGCATAAGAGAGAAACTTACTACTCCAACTCTTAGCACGCATAACAATACGATCCACAAGAGAAGCACAATCTGAGGCCCGGAGTTTAGTAGAAATCAAAGGGACTCCCAGGTACCTCACATGAAGAATCCCTTCTTGGAAGCCCAGAACATGACGCAGCTGTCCCTGAAGAGAAGAAGAGATATCAGAGGAGAAGAAATGACTTTTAGTTGGATTCGGGATTAAACCTGATAAACCACTGAACTGCCCGAGACAATCATTGATCAAGGAAACCGAGGAGACATCCGCTTTACAAAAAATCATAAGGTCATCCGCAAAGCAAAGATGAGTGAGACGGTTCTTAGAACACCGCCCATGGAATTTGAACTCCTGATTAAGAGCCATATTATGAAGTAAGCCTGACAGAACTTCCATAGCCAAAACAAAGAGATAAGGAGACAAAGGATCACCTTGTCGCAACCCGCGACCCCCAAAAAAAAAAACCATGCAACTCCTCATTAATAGACACATAAAACCTAGTAGAAGTCATACACTCCTGAATCCAACCCACCATCCTCTCAGGAAAACCAATAGTTCGCAAAACCTCAACCAAAAAGTCCCAACGAACAGTGTCATAAGCTTTCATCAAATCAATATTAAGAGCACATCTCGGGGAACCACCAGTCCGATGATAATTCCGAACCAACTCCTGACACAAGAGAATGTTATGCTGATACGCCTACCCGAAACAAAAGCATATTGATTATGACTAATCACTGAAGGAAGGATAACCTTGATCCTATTCACAATAAGCTTAGCAATACACTTGTAAATAGTGTTGCAACAAGAAATAGGCCGATAATCCTTAACCATGGAAGGGTTGGGGATCTTAGGAATCATAGCAATAGAAGTAGCATTAACCTGCCTCAAGAGACGCCCAGAGGAAAAGAAAGAGTGAATAGTACAAATGACATCATTCCCTACAACACTCCAAGACTTCTTAAAGAAACCCGAGTTAAAACCATCTGGGCCTGGAGCTTTATTGTCCTTCAGCGCGAACAAGACAGCCTTAATCTCCTCATCTGAAACCTCCCGAGAAAGAATCTCACTCTGCTCAGCTGTCACATGCCTAGTAATAGCAGATCTAAGGGCAACCATATCAATATCCTGCTGACAATGCTGGGGGCCCAAAAGGGACTCAAAAGAAGAAACAATCTCATCTTTAACCAAAGCCTCATCCTGCACACGGATCCCATCCTCCTTAGTGATAGAAGTAATCTTGCTACGGCCATGAAAGCTCTTCATAGATGTAAAGAAGAATTTAGTATTTTGATCCCCAAGGTTAAGCCATTGAACACGAGACTTCTTTCTATTGAAGCCTTCCTCAGCCCGACTCATGACACCATACCATAACGAAAGACTAGCTTCTTCAGCTAACAGAGCAGAGTCACTGGGGCACTCCTGTAAAGCCCGCTGCACTCTATCCAACTCCCTCCTAATCTCCAAAACCTTACTCGGGATCTTAGAGAAATGCTCAATATTAAATTTCTTTAAGCCCACCTTAACACTCTTCAGCTTACAACATAAACGGAACATCGGAGTACGATGAACACTAATGTCCCAAGCCCTGGCCACAACTGAAAGAAAATCGGGATGATCAGCCCAAAAGTCAAAGAATTTGAACAGAATTTTCCTCTTTGGGAGCTCGGCAAGTTTAACCACCATAGGAGAATGATCCGAAATCCGAGGGGGAAGAAAACGGGCAGTAGAACCCTGGAAGAGACACTCCCAAGACGAATTAGTGAGAACACGGTCCAACTTACGCCAAATAGGAGACTGAATCTGCTTATTAAATCAAGTAAACTGAAAACCAGAGAACTGAAGATCATCCAAACCAGCCTGACCCAAACAGCAGCCCAAATAATCTTTCCAAGCCGGCCATGCCACAGAACTACCATAATGCTAAATCGGAGAGCGAATAGCATTGAAGTCTCCCAAAACAAGCCACGGAGAATCATCAAAAACACTACCACTAGAAATCAAGTCAGCCCAAAGCTCCCGACGCTTCTCGTAGTCACACTCTCCATAAACCACCGAAACCACACAAGTCCATAACCCAGAAATATGAGAAACACTACAATGAATAACTTGAGAAGAAGAACGAATAATGCTAACATCAATGTCACTAGGGTTCCAACACACCCAAATACGGCCAAACGGAAGAATATCAGAATGGGAAAAAAACTTCCATGAAGGATTAATCGCACGAGAAACATTCACAAAATTAACCTCCTTTACCTTGGTTTCAACTAAACCACACAAAGAAAGCTTCTCATCACGAAGAAACCTCCTAACTTCAGCTTGTTTTATTGGGTCATTGAGACCCCGAATGTTCCAACAACCAAAAATCATAAAAACAGAGAAGAGTAGAGCCAAACCCAAACAAATCAATGTCGTTGACCCCCTCTCGGGGACTGCCGTTTCTGACTCCTCTTACCACCAGAACCCTTTCTAGATTTGTTGCCATAAACCAATTTCCTGATCTCTTGAGAATCAATGACCTTATTGGCCAAACTGTTATCATTGGGAGTGGGCGAAACATAAGTTCCAGAAGGCGGAGACTTAGCTAAAACAGACTTGGGAAGATCCTTGACAGGAGGTGAAGAAGCAAGGGAACATTCTCCTTCCTCCTTATCCTCTGCCTCCGAAATAACTGCCTCAGACGGAACCACGGACGTAGGAGGAGTTACTAGAGCCGATTCCAACCTATTGGAAGAGCACTCACCCATAACAATAACCCTATCAGTGGGAACATTCTGAATCACATCACTGCTCGAGCTAATAGGAGTAGTCACAGTCGCTCCCTTACCTTTCTTCTTCTTAGAGACCGGAATCCAGACACCCTCCTTTATCTCAGTAGTGTCAGCCGTAACAACTGTATCCATAGAAGAAATAGATGGCTTGGGAATCCAGGACTGAGAAGGTGTACTAACCTCCTTATAAGGGGCCTTATCTGGGCAGGAACTCACCGAATGGCCAAAAACTTCACAAGTAGTACATTTCACAGGAACCCATTCAAACTCAACCCTAATAGGTGCCCTAATACCATCAGGATACTGGAAGACAATCTCCTCGACAAGGGGGTTCCGAGCATCAATCTCAACACAGACTCGAGCGAAACTAAGCCGTTTCCTGGATAGGGTAATGTGGTCATCATTGAGAGGTCTCCCAACAGCACTTGCCACATAACTAATCCCTTTAGCCGTCCATAAGTCAATGGGCAGGTGAAAGAGTCTAACCCAAACAAGAACCTTACATTGGTCCTCCTTAGTCAAAGATAAACCAGGTTGCCAAAGTTTGAGAACCAACGGTCTATTAACCATATGCCAAGGGGCTTCGTCCAACACTGCACTAGCTCCTTTAAGGCTATCAAATCTAAACAAAAAGAAGCCGTTATCGGATGTAAGAACCTCTAGCAAACGAAGCCTCCCCGATACTATGTAGTTAACATAGTTAGCATACCAAGGGACATCATACTGTTTCATGGCAAACATCTGTTCATCTGAAAAAGTTTCTTTGATTGTCAATTCTTTACCAGCTGTTTCTCCATTCTCGAGCCTCGATAAATGATCTGCCACTTGGTTTTCTGTCTCTTTCCTGTCACGAGTCTCCATGTCAAATTCTTGCAGAAGAAGTATCCAACGGATCAATCTGGGTTTGGCATCTTTCTTCGCGACCAGGTATTTGATTGCTGAATGATCTGTGTAGACCACCACTTTGGGACCCATCAGATAGGATCGGAATTTATCAAAAGCGAACAAAAATACGAGCAACTCCTTTTCAGTGGTTGTGTAATTGAGTTGAGCTTCATTCAGAGTTCTGCTGGAGTAATAAATGGTGTGGAAAACTTTTGCTTTGCGTTGTCCCAAAACTGAACCTACAGCAAAATCACTAGCATCGCATATCACCTCAAATGGAAGGGTCCAGTCTAGTGCTACAATGATAGGGGCAGAAACCAGCTTCTGTTTTAGGATCTCAAAAGCTTCATGACATTCTTTGGTGAAGTTGAAAGGCACATCCTTTTCCAGACGATTGCATAAAGGTTTAGCAATCTTTGATAAATCTCCTGTAAAAACCTGCATGTCCGAGAATGCTCCGAATCCCTTTGACAGTGTTGGTGGAGGTAATTTTTTAATTGTCTCAATCTTTGCTTTGTCTACCTCGATTCCCTTTTGTGAGATCTGGTGTCCCATAACGATGTCTTCCTGCACCTTGAAATGGCATTTCTACCAATTGAGCATCAGGTTGGTATCTTCGCATCTTTGTAACAACTGTTCCAGATTTTACAAGCAGTGGTCAAAAGAATCTCCAAACACAGAGAAATCATCCATGAAAACCTCCATACTTTGTTCCAACATGTTTGAGAAGATGCCCATCATGCAACGTTGAAATGTAGTAGGGGCATTACATACTCCAAATGGCATCATGCGGAAAGCAAAAGTACCATAGGGACATGTAAATGTGGTTTTCTCATGATCTTCTAGGGCGATGGCAATCTGATTATGCCCCGAATATCCATCCAGAAAGCAATAGAATTCATGTCCCGCCAGTCTGTCCAGCATCTGATCAATGAATGGTAGCGAAAAATGGACATACCAATGGGTGTTTTGTAAGCTGTCTGGTACGCCCATAGTGTGTCATCCAGTTTTGTAGACCAGTCCCTCTTTGTTGATCCAACGATTCTCTCCAATATTCTTTTGATCTTCCTGTTTGAAACTTCAACCTGTCTGTTTGACTGTGGGTGGTAAGCAGTGGAAACTTTATGAGTAACTTCATATTTGGATATGAGTGCATCAAAATATTTGTTGCAGAAATGTGTGCTACCATCACTGATAATAGCTCGAGGTATTCTGAAGCGAGTGAAAATATTCTTTTTAAGGAATTTGATCACCACTTTTGAATCGTTTGATGCTAGTGCAATTGCTTCAACCCATTTGGAGACATAGTCTACAACAACCAGTATGTACATGTTTCCAAATGATGGAACAAAGGGTACCATAAAATCAATCCCTCATACATCAAATATCTCTACTTCCAGAATATTTGCAGAGGTCCTTCATTTCTCCTCGAAATATTTCCCGTTCTCTGGCACCTGTCACATTGCAGAGAAAACAAGTAAGCATCTTTAAAAAGAGTGGGCCAGAAAAAACCTGATTGTAGGACTTTGGCTGTAGATTTTTTTCCGCTGAAGTGTCCGCCATATGATGATGAATGACAATGTTGTACAACACTTTTGACCTCCTCCTGTGGAACACACCGTCTAAATAATTGATCAGCACAACGTTTGAACAGATCAGCTCATCCCAGACATAGTTTTTGACTTCTTTGAAGAACTTCTTTCGTTGCTAAGTTGTCCATTCCAACGACCATTTTCCCGATACTATGTAGTTGACATAGTTAGCATACCAAGGGACATCATACTGTTTCATGGCAAACAACTATTCATCTGGAAAAGTTTTTTTGATTGTCAATTCCTTGCCAGCTGTTTCTCCATTCTCGAGCCTTGATAAATGATCTGCCACTTGGTTTTCTATCCCTTTCCTGTCTCAAATCTCCACGTCAAATTCTTGCAGAAGAAGTATCCAATGGATCAATCTGGGTTTGGCATCTTTCTTCGCGATCAGGTATTTGATTGTTGAATGATCTGTGTAGACCACCACTTTGGGACCCAGCAGATAGGATCAGAATTTATCAAAAGCGAACACAACTGCGAGCAGCTCCTTTTCAGTGGTTTTGTAATTGAGTTGAGCTTCATTCAGAGTTCTGCTGGAGTAATAAATGGTGTGGAAAACTTTTGCTTTGCCTTGTCCCAAAACTGCACCTACAGCAAAATCACTAGTATCGCACATCACCTCAAATGGAAGGGTCCAGTCTGGTGCTACAATGATAGGGGCAGAAACCAGCTTATGTTTTAGGATCTCAAAAGCTTCATGATATTCTTTGGTGAAGTTGAAAGACACATCATTTTCCAGAAGATTGCATAAAGGTTTAGCAATCTTTGAGAAATCTTTGATAAATCTCTTGTAAGAACCTGCATGTCTGAGAAAGCTCCGAATCCTTTGACAAATATTGGTGGAGGTAATTTTTCAATTGTCTCAATCTTTGCTTTGTCCACCTCGATTCCATTTTGTTAGATCCGGTGTCCTATAACGATGCCTTCCTGCACCATGAAATGGCATTTCTCCCAGTTGAGCACCAGGTTGGTCTCTTCGCATCTTTGTAACACATGTTCCAGATTTTACAAGCAGTGGTCGAAAGAATCTCCGAACATAGAGAAATCATCCATGAAAACCTCCATACTTTGTTCCGGCATGTCTGAGAAGATGGCCATCATGCAACGTTGAAATGTAGTAGGGGGACATAGTCCAAATGGCATCCAGCGGAAAGCAAACGTACCATAGGGAAATGTAAATGTGGTTTTCTCCTGATCTTCTGGGGCGATGGCAATCTGATTATACCCCGAATATCCATCCAGAAAGCAATAGAATTCATGTCCCGCCAGTCTGTCCAACATCTGATCAATGAATGGTAGCGAAAAATGGACATACCAATGGGTGTTTTGTAAGCTGTCCGGTAGACCCATAGTACGTCATCCAGTTTTGTAGACCAGTCCCTCCTTGTTGATCCAACGGTTCTCTCCAAGATTCTTTTGTTCTCCCTGTTTGAAACTTCAACCTGTCCGTTTGACTGTGGGTAGTAAACACTGGAAACTTTATGAGTAACTTCGTATTTGGATAGGAGTGCATCAAAATATTTATTGAAGAAATGTGTTCTACCATCACTGATATTAGCCCGAGGTGTTCCGAAGCCAGTGAAAATATTCTTTTTAAGGAATTTGATCACTACTTTTGAATCGTTTGATGGCAGTACAATTGCTTCAACCCATTTGGAGACGTAGTCTACAACAACCAGTATGTACAGGTTTCCAAATAATGGAACAAAGGGTCCCATAAAATCAATCCCCCATACATCAAATATCTCTACTTCCAAAATATTTTGCAGAGATCCTTCATTTCTCCTCGAAATATTTCTCGTTCTCTGGCACCTGTCACATTGAAGAGAAAACAAGTAAGCATATTTAAAAAGAGTGGGCCAGAACAAACCTGATTGTAGGACTTTGGCTGTAGATTTTTTTCCGCTGAAGTGTCCGCCATATGATGATGAATGACAATGTTGTATAAGACTGTTGACCTCCTTCTGTGGAACACACCGTCTCAATAATTGATCAGCACAACGTTTGGACAGATACGGCTCATCCCAGACATATTGTTTGACTTCTTTGAAGAACTTCTTTCGTTGCTGAGTTGTCCATTCCAACGGCCATTTTCCCGATACTATGTAGTTTACATAGTTAGCATACCAAGGGACATCATACTGTTTCATGGAAAACAACTGTTCATCTGGAAAAGTTTCTTTGATTGTCAATTCTTTGCCAGCTGTTTCTCCATTCTCGAGCCTCGATAAATGATCTGCCACTTGGTTTTCTTTCCCTTTTCTGTCTCGAATCTCCACGTCAAATTCTTGCAGAAGAAGTATCCAACGGATCAATCTGGGTTTGGCATCTTTCTTCGTCATCAGGTATTTGATTGCTGAATGATTTGTGTAGACCACCACTTTGGGACCCAGCAGATAGGATTAGAATTTATCAAAAGCGAACACAACTGCGAGCAACTCTATTTCAGTGGTTGTGTAATTGAGTTGAGCTTCATTCATAGTTCTGCTGGAGTAATAAATGGTGTGGAAAACATTTGCTTTGCGTTGTCCCAAAATTGCACCTACAACAAAATCACTAGCATCGCACATCACCTCAAATGGAAGGGTCCAGTTTGGTGCTACAATGATAAGGGCAGAAACCAGCTTCTGTTTTAGGATCTCAAAAGCTTCATGACATTTTTTGGTGAAGTTGAAATTCACATCATTTTCCAGAAGATTGCATAAAGGTTTTGCAATCTTTGAGAAGTCTTTGATAAATCTCTTGTAAAAACCTGCATGTCCGAGAAAGCTCCGAATCCCTTTGATAGATGTTGGTGGAGGTAATTTTTCAATTGTCTCAATCTTTGCTTTGTCTACCTCGATTCCCTTTGGTGAGATCCGTGTCCCAAAACGATGCCTTCCTGCACCATGAAATGGCTTTTCTCCCAGTTGAGCACCAGGTTGGTATCTTCGCATCTTTGTAACATCTGTTTTAGATTTTACAAGCAGTGGTCGAAAGAATCTCCGAACACAGAGAAGTCATCCCTGAAAACCTTCATACTTTATTCCAGCATGTCTGAGAAGATGGCCATCATGCAACGTTGAAATGTAGCAGGGGCATTACATAGTCCAAATGGCATCCTGCGGAAAGTAAAAGTACCATAGGGACATGTAAATGTGGTTTTCTCCTGATCTTCTGGGACGATGGCAATCTGATTATACCCCGAATATCCATTTAGAAAGCAATAGAATTCATGTCCCGCCAGTCTGTCCAGCATCTGATCAATGAATGGTAGCGGAAAATGGTGTTTCCTTGTTGCTTTGTTCAGCTTCCGATAGTCCATGCATAATCTCCATCCAGTCACCGTTCTTGTGTTATCAGCTCGTTCTTTTCATTTGTGACTACATTAATTCATCCTTTCTTTGGAACACACTGCATAGGACTCACCCAACTACTGTCTGAGATGGGGTAAATGATGCCAGCATCCAACCATTTGATAATCTCTTTCTTTACGACCTCCTTCATGATTGGATTTAGTCTCCGTTGATGCTCCATTGTGGGTTTGTACTCGTCGTTCATCATAATCTTGTGCATGTAAAATGATGGGCTAATGCCTTGAATGTCTATTATAGTCCAGCCAATGGCTCTCTTGTGTTCTCGTAACACTCTCAGCAACTTTTCTTCATGCTCTAATGTTAGCGAAGAAGAAATAATTACAGTTAATTCAGAAGAGTTTCCAAGTAATACATACCTGAGATGGCTCGGAAGTAACTTCAGCTCCAACTGCGGTGGTTCTTCAATAGAGGGCTTGATCCGCTCCTTTTTCGGGAGTTCCAGGCTTTCAACTGGTGGTGTAAATTTGAAACGAAACGGCTTGTCAAGATAGTTGATACATTCCAGAATTTCAGCATCTAGCTCGCTGTTAGTCATGTTAGTGATGCAAGCTTCAAGTTTATCCGTGGGAGGTGGTTCAGTATCTTGGATGATACTATCAACAACATCAACTCTGAAATATTCCTCTCCCTTTTCATCACTCGGGAATTTCATGGCTTTGAAAACATTGAAGGTAACTTCTTGGTCCTAAACTTTCATGGTTAGTTCTCCTTTTTGCACATCAATAACAGTTCGACCTGTAGCCAAAAATGGTCTCCCAATGATGATAGGTACATCTTTGTCTTCTTCCATGTCAAGGATAATGAAATCTGCTAGGAGAATGAGTTTGTCAACTTTGACCATCACATCTTCAACAACACCTCCTGGAAATGCGAGCATTCAATCAGCAAGTTGGAGAGAGACTGAGGTGGGCATTGCTTCTCCAATTTGCAGTTTCATGTAAATTGAAAAAGGCATCAAATTAACACTTGCACCTAAATCACATAAAGCCTTACCGATATAATATTCTCCAATGGTGCATGGGACAGTGAAACTGACAGGATCTTTCAACTTCGGGGGAAGTTTCCTCTAAATGATGGCGCTGCATTCTTCCATCAATGTTACTGTCTCGTAATCTCCCAATCTCCGTTTTCGTGAAAGAATGTCTTTCATGAATTTGACATAGCTGGGCATTTCTTCCAACACTTCTGCAAATGGGATGTTGATGTGCAGCTTTTTGAAAACCTCCAAGAAACAGGCAAACTGGTTGTCCAGTTTATTTTTCTGAAGACGCTGTGGAAAAGTGGAGGTGGAGTGATTTCTTGGCGGTCTGTAACTCTAAGCATTGGCCAATTGTCCAATTTGATTCTCCAGTGCTTTGATGGAAGCAGATTGGCTTTGAAACATAGCATCATATGTTGCCTGTTACTTTT
>SKCR01014347.1:0-81458 GCA_019454045.1 Zanthoxylum bungeanum
AATAGAATATAATGTTCTATTAAATAGAATAAATGATAAACTTTTACTTGTACCTCCAAGGCATAAGTACTTTCAATTATATAACCATTATATAAAAGAAAGATTCAAATCTCAAACCTTTTAAGATTCGAATTTTCTACTTATACATATAATATACGTAAATGTAGAAACTAATGGAACCTTAATTAAAAAAATGAATTAGTGTTACTGGAGCATATCCCCAAGAGTATTGAAACTAATTCGGTAATACTTAATATCAAACGAATCAAATTATATAAGATTCGATTTCTCCCACTGATCAATTCCATCACGATGGAATTGTAGAAGAATAATATTGAGTATGAATCACATTAATTAAATCACTTTAGAACTAATTACCATAAATTCATATGTTTGATCATATCAAACATCCTTGAACAATTCAAAGACTCACGATGAATTTTAAAATATAGTTTTCAACACTTCAAATAGAATATCTTTGAACCATTCAAAATATTCTATCTGCGTTTCTTCAGAAATAGATTGAAATTTCTCAAACTATTCAAGACGATCAATGTGTAATCTTTTAGAAATACGTAACTAAGTCATGACAATTCATTAACTAAGTTACGAAGTAAAGAAAACTATCCATAGCAATTTATAATTCGTTAAACTACATACATCCAATGTATTAGTTTAATAAATCTCTGGTCCAATGACGATTATTGGTTAAATGAGACTTAATCACATCGTGAATACAATATTCATTAAATAGATAAGGATATATGGTGTGATCTTGTATCAGACCATCCTTTACCATACGGAATAAGCATCTAATGCTTATGTGATAAAATCTCATAAAGCATTGTTCTAAGTTATTTAGTTAACCGAATATATATATTTTTTTCTTAATGTTTATCTATTCATCAATGATACTACTACTCATATTAAAATATGAAATAACTATTTATAAAGAACAAATAACTATCCAATAGTCACAAGTTTTGATATCAAATATCAAAATAATCATTAAATAATATTTTAAATAACTAGACGGGAGATCTGGTATCCAATACTTATAGTTGTCGTATTGTGAGAATCGATATTCTCAACACACAACTATACACATCTCCTTTCTTAAGCTTTATAATTTGCCTTTAATTATTCACAACAATTGCAAATAATTGATTAGCAAACTGTGTCAAACACGTGACTTCTAAAAGTCACTAAAACCAAGAAACATCATTATAAGATAAACAAATACCTAATGGAGTTTTCTTAATACCAGTCAAGAATCTCGAGACTTAAACTAATTTACGTCAATTCTTACTGCACAAGAAACTATTCTCTCTAGACAATTATATACTAAAACAGATATCGATTTACATTACCTATCGTGACTTAGCAACTAAGTCACTAACCATCTTGATTTTCAAGAAAATCGGAACAACAGTTCCCGATGGTTTAGACTAATCTAACAATATCCAAGTCTATTAACATTCTAGAACCTATTCTAGAAATTCGCAACCATAAGTGAAGTCAGAAAACGTATTCAAATAATATGCATGCAGTGGATTAAAAGTTTAATTCTATTAACAATATAGAATAAGGAAAACACACAAGCGGCAATTTCCATAATATTACACATTGCTTTAGTTATGGATTTTTAACCCAGCAGTGTCTCCCACTACTTTACGTAATACCATAATCCCCAACGGAAAACAGAAATTCAATAATTAAATCGAATTCCATAGTGAGAGGTGGACCCCATGAATATATTTCGACTCACAGCTTTGCCACGATCTCGCCTACGTATATTCATTAGGTAGACAACTCATTGTCAATCACACTCACTGTGACTCCTGATTTTGGTCCTGACAGTTTCTCGTTATGACAACTTTGGACGTTCACAAGGAGGTGTATCAAGGCTTCACTTGCCAATGACAAACTCAAGCTACCGATGTAGTCCAGACAGCTTTGGCACGTTTAGGATTTCCACTTTCACTTGAATTTATCTAGTATAAAAAATACATCTGGCATCGATAAAATTCTATCAACTACACACTCACTGATTTGGCACTTTCTCGGATGCAGCCAAAGAAAGATACCCATAAACCGTATTGACAAGACGGACCAAGAAACATGTATCCAATACATGTCACTCTAGTGCCTTATTTAAGCGGGGATATTCCTCAAGAAAGCATTACTCTACATCAAATGTAGAATTTAATCTAGATCAATTTCCAAACAGTCCAATTCTACCTTAGAAAACATAAATTAATTTAACCATTAAATTTCCGTTACGTTTCCCGTTAGCGTAGAACCGAAAAGTCAAGAAATATCTAAATTACATACATGTGCAAACATCAAAAATGGATTATATATCATATATCAAGAATGAATAATATAATGGATGAAGGATCAAACCTGCTCCGATACCATTTTTGTTGGGGTTTTGGCGCGGGCGCAGCGGAAGCTCGCGGTTCGGGTGAAATCATAATTTTAAAACTTTTTAAATTACCAAATAAATTATTCAATATCCAATATGAATAATTTATTCATATTTCACCTAAACATATTTATTAGAAATCAAATAACGACATAAATAGTTAAGGAACATCGCTAAACCATTACGAAAATATTTTTCCGCAAAATGACATAAAACGCGTTTTTGACCGAACCGACCACCCAATGCACATAAGGGCTGCCCAGGTCAGCCCCAATAGTACTAGGGAAGTTCATAGGCTGCCATAACAGTGACCAATTCACTGTTTGGGCAGCCGTCACCCGATTGGCTCAAAAGTCACCCGGTAACGCCATTTTTCGACGTTTTTGTATATTTCAACTCCGAAATAGTTTCCGGAAATTTTTCCATTACCCAAAACACATCCAATACATTTATATAACATACTTTTCATCACCAAAATCATAGAAAATTCCAGATCTGATTTGGTAACAAAAAATCATTTTTCTTGCTTTAAATCCAATTTTCTCAATATTAATCACATTAATCACAACACCAATCCAAGCCACCACAAATGAAGCACCCAAGAATAATTCTAGGCATTAAAAGTGTGGTCATAACACTCTAGAATGACAACATATCATCAAATGATCAAATTGAATAAATATTACAATAATATCATTCAATTGTACTTCACACATGCACCAAGCCTTCTATTACATCTTCCAAATCAAAAACACCCAAATTCTAAAGAAAAGAAGAAACCCTAGAATGTCTCTAGATGCTCAAGAAGAAGAAACATGCTTTCTAAGCTTAGGGATATAAAGAATTACCTTTAATTCTCCTAATTCTTTAAGCTAATTTCTTGATTTTCTTCACTTTTCCATCTTGAATCATCAAGCAAAATTTGGAGAGTTTTGGAAGATGAATTTTCAGCCTAAGCTTTCCTTAGAAGGGAAAAGAAAAATTTTCTCTTTAAATCTTGTAATAACCGACCTTGGAGGGACATTTTTGTCCTTTTATTTTGATTAATCTAATTAATTAAAATATGCTTTAATTTGACAAATCAAATTTGTACACTTAAAGCTTAATAAAATCATGACACTTGTAGCCAATAATAATCAAACATTTATTCCATAACAATTATGAATATATATATATATATATATATATATATATATATATGTATATATCATTTAATTATCTAAATATTTAACATTTAAATATCGAAATAATTAATTAATATAATTATTAATCCATATGTATTTTATTTACATTAAATAAAATACATATAGAAGTGACATGTGTCAAAATATCATTTGACAATTAATTAAAGTGTATCTAATCAAATTATGTATCAAATACTAATACACAATAATTACGATTGACCAAAAATTCCCTTATGCATGTATTTTTGTTTAACTGTTTAAACGATTCAAATTAACTCATTTAATCCGGTGAAGTATTATGAATAATCTGTATTATTCATAAAGCGTTGTCAAAATGCTCAACGAGTACACTTCATATTGTGGGACTCTCTAAGTTTAGGTTTATCCGTCACGAAATCTAATTTCGTGTCCATAATTCACCCACTCATGAATTATGACGACCACAGATAATCTCGCTAAACTATACAATCGAGGTCATTGCATACGTATAATCCCTCCGTCACAGGCTATCCTTATTATACTTGGGATATAGATAAGAACGTCAAATCCTTATGGTATAATATAGTCGACTTTCAAATTTACGATCTCTAAATAACACTCGGAACTCGCTTCCGAAGTTATACCATGGCCATGGATTTACTAGATCGCAAACACGTGTAGGATACTTGTAGTCACTGTATTTTTGCATATAGGTCCCGATGATGAGCCTCATATGGAGGCACTACCCGATAAGTTGCGGAAGTCACGGGAAACAGACGTCGGAAGGGAAAATTCAGAAATCAAAACCTTGTTGGTCTTAATTCGTTTGCTTAGCTTCGGGTTCGCTCGTTGGATCTCTGTTTTAAAATTCATCCTTAGCCCACACACCACTAACCCACACGCCCAAGCCCACCAAAAAAGGCCAAGCCACACGCCCAAGCCTCCAAGCCCAATCCGAAATAATTAAACACATGTTAAAATCAAATCAAATCACCTTCCCAAATTAAATAAATCAAATCAAATCACCTTCCCAAATTAAATAAATCAAATCAAATCCCATAAATCCCTTTCTTAAACTAAAATAAATCACCTTCCTAATTGAATGGATCTTTTCCTTGTAACACACTAATTAAAAGATATCCCCCATAATTGCATGATTTCTTTCCTACCCAAATAAAGATAACCCTAACTCTTGCTTATAAAAAGACACACAAACCAAACCTTTAGAGACCTAGCATCCTCACGATAACAACAAAAAATCGAGAGAGGTCATTCACGGTAAAGCTACAAAGAAATAAAAAAACACCCAAAGCTTTACTCTCTCTCCTCCCTCTTCACGGCAACCCTCCTTCATCCACTCTGAGCCATACTTATTCAACAAACACATACACTTCTTCACGCACAAACCCTAGGAACCTGCTCTCTCTCTCTCTCGGCATGCATAAATAGAAAACCCACTCACGGCATAAACCCAAAAAAAGGCCATCACCCTCACTGACTCGGCAACCAAACCCTAAGACTCTCTCTCTGGATATTCTTCTTCACGCACAAACCCTAGGAACCTGCTCTCTCTCTCTCGGCATGCATAAACAATAAACCCTCCACTCATCTCACTCAAACTGCCCTCACCTCATGCACGCCCTCATCTCTCTCTCTTCACTCAAACTGCCATCACCTCACGCACGCCATCTAACACCACACCGACACAGTCCACTCACAAGCAGAAACCATCCACGCTAAAGATTACACCCAGCAACCCATCACCGACCTCAAACTGCCCACTTACAACAACAGCCCTCACAACAATAGCCCCTTATCACGCATGACCCAGCAACCCTCACCGACTCTCAAAACTAAATAGACACACACTCAAACCAACTGCCCCACTGACCCACCAAAATAGCAACCCTAAAACCCTTTATAACCAACAAAATAGTGAACCCTAGACGCAAATACACAACCCCCCACCAAGCCAAAAACATTGAGCAAAAACAGTCTCTAAACTGCCCACTCCACGTGAACAAAACAGAAGCCAATACATGAGCAAAACAATCCATAAAACAACCATAAAATAGCAGCCATATTACCGAAAATATCCACTAGACCAACCCAAACCAGTCCCCAAAAACAGCAGCAAAAACAGAGAAAACAGCAGCCCAAAATAGTGAAGCAACGAAGGAAAATATTGAACCAGTGAACCAGAGGAGTTGCGGAGCATTAACCCTTCCGACGACCGCATAACGCACTTCCAAGAGACGACGTAAAAGGTAAGACCTGAGGGCACCCTTTTATTTATTCTCGTTCATCTTTTTAAGTATTTTTTTAATATTTCTTCGCATGCGTATTGTTGGTTCATGCATGTTGTTGTTGTGGGATGAATGATTTTGTGTTATCTCCCGTGGTATATCGGATGGAAACCCAAACGTAAATTCCGTAACCGAATCTGAATGGACGGTAGTGCGGTCTGAACTTAGGATACAACCCCACGTACCGCTTGAGAAACGTACACATTTTATTTCATCTAATCTTGTGTTTATTCATTGTTTATTAGAAATAGTATGTTATTTTTATGCATGATTTAGTTATTTCTTTCGCACTAGGAGCTTAATTATATCTCTTCAATATTTATATTTAGACAATAGATTATTTATTTATTTTTCCGTATTTATCAATTTAATGTGTCCATGAGATTGTGTGCCTGCCATTATTTCGACTTACTTTTATTCATGCAAACTTAGATATATGTCGTATGCAAACTTAGATATAGGTCGTATGAAAACTTAGATATATGTAGTATGCAAACTTAGATATAGGTCGTATGCAAACTTAGATATAGGTTATTCTTACGTATGTATGTTGCGTAGACTCGATTATATTATCACATAAATCCATTCATTACAAGTGGCATAAGTAAGGGACCATTCTGAACCCAACGGTTTGAGGTCTTCCCTTGCGAGGGGTGAGTGCGGCCTTAAATCAATTCCCAGTTCACGCTGGGTGGCGACTCATTTATTATCCGGTTTAGTCCCCCACGGGCTACTCCGTACTCCCGACCGGGCCACGAGCCTGGAACAGTGTCGTCGATTTCTATTTCCTACAGTCTGGCGACTCCACTAGGGATAGAGAATCGGCCCCGAAATAATGCCTTGTAATGTTTGTGATTTTTGTTTTAGTTAACCGTGTCTACAGTGGGTTAAATGGGTTTAATCAAAGGCACTATTAGAGCTAGGTAATGGTTTGGTGTCTTCCTCCATTCACTACCTTTCTATAAGGAAAAGCTGTGAAGACACCTAGATAATCATTTACCCGAAGCTACCGTGATGGACTAATTTGGAGGACCTATTATTTATTCCTGTCACCAAGGCGATAAAAGCCTAAGAGGCTTGGGTATCTAAGAGAGTCTACTCCACCCTCCCTCTTGGGAATCTTTAATAAGAAATCCATTTGACAGTCAGTCATGTATCATCACTCGTTAGCACGTACCTTAGCGTATAAAAAAGGTGCGCTCACTTAGTCGATCGAACCCTTGAATGGGGAGACCTAGTTGTGGGCAATCCTTCGCCAGCGGGAGCCTTTGTCTACACTCTCATAAACCCACATGTGAACCGTAGTTGTATGACCAATAGAAACCATCCTTTTATGCTTGTGTTTGGGACTATCATCATTTGGATTCAGTTGGACCTTTCGTCATGAGCTATGAACTTGTTGGGCCATTTAAACTGGGACGAGTTTGTGTCTTATGAAAATTGAGCCAAAAGCTTCTAAAATGACGATGGGCCATTTTGTGTGGGCCTCTTACCATTTGAAGTTATTTAGCCACATTATCGCGAAAGTGTAAACCTGTTGGGCCTTTTTCAACTGGGATAAGTTTGCACCTCGCAATAGTATGGTTGAATGCTTTAAAATGATAATGGACCAACTTGCACGAAAAACTTGACGGGCTTATATATTTCATGCATCTCACGCATACATGCTAACTTGTGGTTTCAAAAGACATCATAGATACCCGTTGGGTTAGGGAAGAGGGAAGACTTGTCAAAAGGATGTTAGCAAACATGAGCGAATCAGAGAACGAAGGATCTCGTATGGATCAGCTGGAAACTAGTCTCACTAAGGTTACCGAGCAACTGCAAGCTTTGACCACCACTATGGCTAATATGGTCGTGCCCCGCGCTGGGGGAGGCTCTGAGAATGTGAGGCATGAAGAGCCTCCAAACAGGTTGAGCGATGATATCTCTTTTTTTGATGATGACGTAGCTGATTATGTCGTGGGAAGGATATCCGGGTCCCAGGCAGAGTTACAGAAACTTCGGGATCAAGTAGAGTCAGTTACCCTCAAGATGAGGGGTAAACATGAGGATTTGCTAGACTATGAGGTGATGACTTTTGAGGAGCAGCTTTCGGCTCAATTCAAGATGCCTGACATAGCCAAGTTCAATGGGAACGGGGATTCGAGGGTCCATCTACGACAGTATGTTTCTGTGATGAGTTCAGTGGGTCTGTCGAAGTGTCAGGTTTAGAAGATGTTCGAGATGTCGTTTGAGGGGGAACTCGTGGTATGGGGCCTTGAGAGGAAAGTCGAAGATGATTGGAGGGCATTGACAGAGGCCTTTTTGAAACATTATGTCACGGATTTGGAGATCGACTTGTTGCTTCGCGACTTGGAGAATACCAAACAGAAGTCGGAGGAGAGCTTCAAGGATTATGTAGATCGCTGGAGGAGCCAGCTTTTGAAAATACTGACTCGGCCCTCGGAGAAGGACCATATCAAGATGATCATCAAGGGTACTAAGCCCTCTATTTACGATAAGCTGAGGAGGATGACCTCTATGATTGGTGACTGTTATGGATATTGAGGAGGAATAAGTTGAGAACATAAAGTTCTATGGCCAGAATAGAAGGACTTTTGGGGGGCCTTCTGAGACCAAACCCACTACTGCTGAGGTCACTGCCATAAAAAATAGGTGATTCTCCGATCTTGGTAGACCATTGTCAAATGTGTTTGAAAAGCTGAAGAGACAATGTCTCATGAAACCTTTAGAACCTAGACCAATTCCAAACCATGTGCCACACTACTATGACTTAAACCTATATTGTTACTTCCATCATCAAAAAGGCCACGAAACGGACAACTGCCCCCGCCTTAGGCATGAGATCCAAGACCTCATTGACTCCCATAAAATACCCGACCCAGAAAGAGAACAACCCAACACACACAGAAATCCTCTGCCTAATTACCACTCTGTCCCACCACCCACCTACATGATCAACTCCGGCCTACCTGAAACCTTTGTCCTCCAAACTCTCAACCACCAAGCTTCTTGTATGGGGATAGGGGATGGCAACAGTAAAGAACCATATGCTGAGGAAGAAGACAATGCTGCAGACAATGAAGATGTTTTCCCTAGTTTATTTGATTGCAATCCTGCATTTTTAATAATAAAGACATTGATTTTGCCTACTTGTTCGAGTTTTTCTCCTCAATAGTTAAGCATGAGTCCGATGATGAAATTGTTTGCTTCAGGGTGAAACCTTAGAAATGATAAAGTGCGAGAGGTACTCTCATCCGATATTTTGAGTGGTTGATCTTGACTAGACTCGCGAGCACTTAATTATAGGATCTTAGCAGTGAAAGCATGAGTAGTCGGTAAGGTGACTAGTTGAAGAGATTGCGGATCGATGAATGACCGTTCGCCTAGATGTCCATCCTGACTTACTTGTGTTACGATATGTGGTATGGTTGGAAACCAAAGAAAAGTCTCTAAAGAAGAAAATATAAACCACCTATAACCGATAAGCGTGAAGCTATCCATGGGCGAGTATTAGGACCACCATGAGGAGAAACGCTACCTTAAAGGGTAGGTGTGTTAAAAAAAAGTTCAAAACGAAAAGAAAAGAAAATACACGAAAGAAAAGAAGAAGAA
This sequence comes from Zanthoxylum bungeanum, assembly GCA_019454045.1. Lineage (NCBI taxonomy): Eukaryota > Viridiplantae > Streptophyta > Magnoliopsida > Sapindales > Rutaceae > Zanthoxylum > Zanthoxylum bungeanum. The sequence continues at coordinate 9,516 of SKCR01014347.1, forward strand.
AACCATATCATATTGAGTACGAGGAAGTAATTGCAGAGCATGATCAAGACATCTAGGTTGGTTAGACCCACTGATCCCATTCTTCGAGATGAAATCATCGAGTTGGCTTACTTAAGGATCAAGCTGTGAAAGAACCTTGGCACACACACACTTGGAGTCTAGTTCAGATCCTTTATTCAGACGGTCGGATTTGAGTTATATCGAGTACTTTGAAGGTTCTCCGGTTTCGACACTGGGTATCCTTTGAGGACGATAATATTTATAACTATTGGGACTATTTCGTAAGAGACAGTATAGTATGTTGGTATGGAACATCACATCACATGATCTACTTTGGCCTAATGCAAGAAGCGGAGAGCAGAAAGCTAAATCAAGTCTGGGGGCGACCAATCTACCATCCCGCAAATAAAGGATATAATGAGAACTTGAGCCATGAAGACAAAAGAGAACTGAGCAATCACCAGAAATGAACCGGCAGAAGGAAATTATAAGCAGACCCAGGGGGCGACCAGAGACATTTGTAGGAAAATGGCACCAATGAGCGAACGGAAGGCTTAACCCATCGGAATAGGAAATACATCTATGTATACACGTCACATGCACGCATTTTTTTGTTTTTTTTGTTCGCAGGTTTTGAAGAAAAGGAAAAGGCGGCAAAGTCAAGCAGTTTGGGGAATGAATCCCAGGGTCGAGGCCATATTATTAGCAGCATCGGGAATGAATCTCAGGGTCGAGGCCCACATTATTAGCAGTTTCAGGAATGAATCCCAGGGTTGAGGCCCATACTATCAGCAGTTTCGGGAATGAATCCTAGGGGATTGAATCCTAGGGTCGAGGCCTACATTGTCAGCGGTTTTGGGAATGAATCCCAGGGTTGAGGCCCACATTGTCAGCAGTTTCGGGAATGAATCCCAGGGTCGAGGCCCACATTATCAGCGGTTTCGGGAATGAATCCCAGGGTCGAGGCCCACGTTGTCAGCAGTTTCGGGAATGAATCCCAGGGTCGAAGCCCACATTGTCAGCGGTTTCTGGAATGAATCCCAAGGTCGAGGCCCACGTTGTCAGCAGTTTCGGGAATGAATCCCAGGGTCGAGGCCCACATTGTCAGCGGTTTCGGGAATGAATCCCAGGGTCGAGGCCCATGTTGTTAGCAGTTTTGGGAATAAATCCCAGGGTCGAGGCCCACATTGTCAGTGGTTTTGGGAATGAATCCCAGGGTCGAGGCCCACGTTGTCAGCAGTTTCAGGAATGAATCCCAAGGTCGAGGCCCACATTTTCAGCAGTTTCGGGAATGAATCACAGGGTCGAGGCCCACGTTGTCAGTAGTTTCGGGAATGAATCCCAGGGTCGTGGCCTATGATGAGCGAAAAATATATCAATATTTACCGCCCCTTTTACTTAATATTTTGTTTAGTTTCTCGGGTTTGATGAACGTTTTGATGTGTTTTAGTTTATTTTGCAGATAAAATAATATCGGGTCTCAATGAAATCATTTAGGATGAAATATGGGTCAAGTAGGGGCAATTATTAGACTTGATATTTTAATTTTGGAGATTGGAAACTTGAAAGGGCATTTTTAACGAAGTGCAGTTTTGGAAATTCCAATTTTGTGCATCTGTCGTAATATAGGCATAACCTTTTACGCCTATATCGGATTGAGCTGATTCAAATGCCAGATTAAAGAAGACTCAAATATCTACAACTTTGAAAGACAAAATATTTTCGATTTCTGAATATTTCTTGACCGAAATTTATGAACCATCCAGAAGTGTGTTGTGTGTAATTATTAAAGTCATTTTCAATCATTTTCAAAGCAAAAAAATAAATTAATAAATAAATAATAAAAATTATCAAATCATCACCAAACATGATAAGAGATTAGTGGAGAAATTAATAATGGATTTGGTGGAGCAATTAGTGGAGCAATTAATAATTGATTTGATGGATGATTTGATGGAGGCAAATTTTTGCCTATAAATACCAAGGTATTTCATTTGTAAATTCATACTTTCTTCTAAGGAATTCCTTAAGAATACTAAGAAGATTGTATCTTATTTCTTTATTTACAGCTTTTAGTAATTAATTTCCGCTTTCGCACTTTCTTTTCTTTACTTTTCAGTTTTTACTTTCCGCAATTTACTTTTACGCACAATACTTTTCTTTCTTTAATTTTCAGTTTTTACTTTTCAGTAATGAGGAGGTAACTCCCTTTTGCTGCGGTAAAAGGTAAAACTTTTATTACTAATATTTAGATTAATCTCCCTTAATTATAATATATAAACTAGTTAAAACCTGACTTAACGAGGATACCGCCATATTGGTCGATTAGTAATTATTTAAATTGGTTTTAACCTGACTAAACAGGATACCGCCTGATTGGTCGGTTGGTAATTAATTATTAATTTGACTTAATCTGGATACCGCATATATGGCTGGTTGGTAATTATCATGCAAAGTTAATATATTATATTAAGGGAGATATCTAAAATAGAAGTAATAAAAGTGGATCCTTTTACCTCAGCATTTTCTTTTATTGTACTTTTACTTTATTTACTTTTCAGCAATTTACTTTCAGCATTTACTTTTTAGTAATTTACTTTCAGCATTTACTTTTCAGCATTTAATTTTCAGTATTTAATTTCACCATTTTCTTTTCAGCAATTTACTTTTCAGTATTTAATTTTCAGTATTTTACTTTATGTCTTTTATTTTATTTAAATTTTTACCTGTAAATATGTGTCGTAACTAAGCCAGTTATCTGGGGTTGTGATGAAATCCAATATCACCGGTTTATAAGGGGTTAGATTATAGTTTGGTTAATATAAAGATTTATTTATTGAGTCTTAATCTTAATGCTTTTTCATTAACTGGCCATTAATAAAATTGAACTGAGAAACTTAAAATGAACTAGACATAGGGATTTTAAGTTTAAGACCTTAGACTCAATAGTCCACGATCTTACTTGAGGATAGATAACCCTTTAATAGATTTCCTTACAGGATAGACATATACCTGTCGGGCGGGGGTAGCCATAATTGGAACTTAAACTTAATGAATCCAGATAATTTGGTTGACATAGACATATGGTTCAATTGGGTTAAACTGGGTATTTGTGTCTGACCATCGACAGAGGCTTAATTTAGTGTTCCAGGTTAATAAATCAATATATTACCTAACTTTAAGATAACCACTTCATCTTTAAAATGATATTGGAAGAAATCACAACCCTAGATAGTTTTTAATATTGAATTTTCTTAAAACCTACTTTCGAACAATTTTATTTACTTGTTTTTAAATTTAGAATCGTCACCATTTAAAATCAATCGAACAACCTGTTAGATACTAGTAATCATTTGACCTCATAAAATTAATAGATTAGATTTTAAGTCCTCGTGGGATCGATATTTTTATTCTACTTGAACGATACGTGCGCTTGCGTTATACGTGTGTGTTTACGCCGGTCAAGTTTTTGGCGCCATTGTTTATCTTTCACTATTAGTTTTGGGGTTAGATATGCTACTTGTATCTAATTTCTTTTTACTTATTGTTTTTGTTTTCTTATGTTTCAGGTTCTCAGAAACTACATGAGACGAACCAGAAGCTTTGAACTTCGACCGCTTGACCCAGAAATTGAAAGAACCATCAGACAGTTGAGAAGGGAAAGGCGAGAAGGCCAAGAAGCTTTAGTCAACATGGAACCTGAACCTTTAAACGTTGCACCACCAATTCCCATTCGAGACAGAACCATTCCAGTGGTTGACAGACTCATTTCCTGTATTGTACTTCCTCCCTTACCAGCAAATGTGTGTGACATCAAAACATGCATTCAAATGATTCAGCAGTCAGTACAGTTTGGGGGAAATGCAACTGAAGATCCTAATGCCCACATCAGTAACTTCCTGGAAGTTTGCGGTACTTTCAACTACAACAGAGCATCAGAAGAAGCAATGAGATTGTGTGTTTTCCCATACTCCTTGAAGGACAGAGTTAAAGCTTGGCTACATTCACTACCAGCAGGTTCCATCACAACTTGGAATACTTTAGCCACCAAATTTCTTGCAAAGTACTTTCCACCAGTCAGAACCGGAAAACTGAGGAATGACATCAAATCCTTTGTACAACAAGATTCAAAATCCCTCTGCGAAGCTTGGGAAAGGTATAAAGATTTGCTCTGGAAATGTCCTCACCATGAGATTCCAAAATCGCTTCAAGTCCAAACATTCTATAATGGGATTTCTGGAATAATGAGAACCACAATTGATGCTGCTGCTGGAGGAGCCTTGATGGCAAAATGAGAAGATCAAGTCTGGGACCTAATCGAAGAAATGACCAACAACAATTCCTTGTGGCCAACAGAAAGGAGCATGATCCAAAGAATTGCAGGAATTTATGAAAGTGGAGCCAATACAGCAGTCAACGCCAAGTTAGATCAGATATACAAATTCATGGAGACTCTTACCACTGGATCCACAAGTTCACCATATGGAGGAGCACCAGAGTCGAACCAACTTGAAGAGACGGTGAATTATGTCAACAATTTCAACAGACAGGGGAATAATCCATATTCCAACACCTACAACCCAGGGTCGATGAATCATCCTAATTTATCATGGAGCAACAATTCAGGCCAACAACAGAACTATCCACCACCTGGATTCCAACAACAAAACAAAAGCCAGGAGCAGGCAAATGAACCAGGAATAACAGAAGTGTTGACCCACTTGAAAAAGATAGAAGCAAAACACGACTCTCAAGCAGTAAGATATGATATTATGTTTCAATCTCAAGCAGCAAGATATGATGCTATGTTTCAATCCCAAGCAGCATTAATTCAAGGTCAATCTGCTTCTATTAAAGCACTGGAGAATCAAATTGGACGACTGGCAAATACTCAGAGTTACAGACCGCCAGGTACCCTTCCTAGCAACACAGAGCCAAATCCAAGAAACATAGAGAAGGAACAATGTCATGCCATCATGTTAAAAAGCGGTACTGAAATCAACAAAGATGTTGGAGCCAAAACAGCTGCTGAGGAAGTTCCAAAAGAAACAAAGCAACAGATGGAGGAAAAAGAAGCAAAGGAAAAAGAACATATCATTCCACCTCCATCTTTTCCTCAACTTCTTCAGAAGAACAAATTGGACAAGCAGATTTCTCGGTTCCTGTGAATCTTCAAAAAGCTGCATATCAACATTCCATTTGCAGAAGCGTTGGAACAAATGTCCAGCTATGCCAAATTCATGAAAGACATTTTTTCACGAAAGCGGAGATTGGGAGATTACGAGACAGTAGCATTATCAGAAGAATGCAGTGCTATCATTCAGAGGAAACTTCCCCCAAAGTTGAAAGATCCTGGCAGTTTCACTGTTCCTTGCACCATAGGAGAACATGACTTCAGTAAGGCTCTGTGTGATTTAGGTACGAGTGTTAACTTGATGCCTTTTTCTATTTTCAGGAAATTACAGATTGGAGAAACAATGCCAACTTCAGTCTCACTACAACTTGCTGATAGAACGCTCGTATTTCCAAGAGGCGTAGTTGAGGATATGCTGGTCAAGGTTGACAAATTCATTTTCCCAGCAGATTTTATTGTCCTTGATATGGAGGAAGACGCAGACGTGCCAATCATCCTCGGGAGACCATTCTTAGCTACAGGTCGAACCATTATTGATGTACAAAAAGAAGAATTAACCATGAGGGTACATGACCAAGAAGTAACATTCGATGTTTTCAAGGCCATGAATTTCCCAGATGATGAAAAGAATGAGGAATGTTTCAAACTTGATGTGATACACAGTACCATTCAGAACTCTGATGAAAGACAAAGTTCTACTGACAAACTTAAAACATGTCAATTGCCTGTGGAGCCTAAAGATAAAACGTCTTTTGTACTGAAGAAGCCAATTCTTGCACTACAAGCAACAGAAGAGAAAAAGTTCCACCAGCTCAACGAATTGGAGGAATTTCACAATCAGCCTTTTGAGGATGCCAAATTGTACAAAGAAAAGGGCAAGAAAAGACATGATGAGAAGTTAGTGCGCATACAACTGGAACCAGGGCAGAAGGTACTGTTAAACAAATCAAGGGTGAAATTCTTCCCATGGAAGCCAAAATCACGGTGGTCAGGTCCATTTGTGATCACCAAAGTTTTACCAGATAGAGCTGTTGAGATACATGATCCTGACTCCTACAAGACTTTCAAGGTTAAAAACAAGCGTGTCAAGCACTACTGGGGAGAATCATTTGAGCGACAAAAAGAAAGTGTTACACTTTCAGATCCAGCTTAACGTTCGAGAAGTCAAGTCTGGCTGACGAATTTAAACTTAGCGCTAGCAGGGAGGCAACCCATGCAATTTTTGTATATATTGTGATCTGGTGTGTTTTATTTTTATGTGTTTAATTTTTGCAGGTTTAGTCATTTCAAGATGGAAGAAGCTCTCGCAAATCTTCGCAAGAAATTTCCTTCTCTCCCTCAAAAATCTTGGATGAAAGTTTACAAAGCTCGCTTGGAACGGATGAGACTATTGATGATCAAAGGTATTTCTACTGACATTCGTTGGATTATTGAAGCACGGGTCCGATTGGCAGGTGAGTCTTCTGACTCTTTTATTTCACATCTGTCTGGTTTAGGAAAGAGCACATATGCTAAAAAGAGAAGAGCCAAAAGAATATGTGTTTGTTATAAATGTGCTCGTATGTTTTGTAATACTCGTTGTCATTCTTTAGGAATGGTGTCTGATAACCGCGAAGATAAGATTAATTTCATTAGGGATGGCTTGAGTAAGGAGTCTTTGGATGACATATCTAAAACTCTTGAGACAAATCCCAGTGGATGTGTGTATCATGAAATTCGCATGTTATATGCACAATTCCAAAAGGAAAGACAACTGTTAAGTCTCAGGAATCTGACTCAAAAAGACCCTGTTTGCCAATTTATAAAAAAAAAATTGGATGGGAAGCTTGTCTCTGACGCATAGACGTCAATTGATCCGTTACTTTTCTTGTAAATATTATATCTCTTTGTCTTTTCTTAATAATTGTGATTTGTTGTGTTGTTTTTCTTTTGTTTTCGTAGACAGGATCCAGACTTTTTGACCTTTCACGATTTCTTTTGTTGTTTAGCTAACAAACGTCCTCTGGAAGATACTAGTGCTATTATTACTCACCCTTTTCAGGTACTATAAATTCAGCCCGTCATTGCACTTTTGAAGGCATCCAGAGTTGAGAAAGAAATACATATAAAAATGGAAGCCACTTCAAGAAGACGAGTTGAGAACATCTGTGTGTTTTGCGGTAGTAGTGTTGGTGTTAAGCCACAATACGTAGAAGCAGCACAGGAATTGGGTCGAGTCTTAGCTGCAAGGAATATGTACTTAATATATGGCGGAGGAAATCTTGGACTAATGGGGATCATTTCAAAGGCTGTACAGGAGGGAGGCAGTCACGTTTTGGGAATCATCCCAAAACCCTTGGCAGAAGCAAATCTTATTGAACCATCAAACGGAGAGGAACTGATTGTGCCAGGTATGTCTGAACGACTGGTAGAAATGATTAACCGTGCTGATGCTTTTATTGCTTTGCCATGTGGCTTGGGTACATTGGAGGAAATTTTTATTGTGCTATCTTGGGCGAACCTGAACATACACCAGAAACCAATTGGGCTGTACAATGTTGATGGATTTTATGATTTTCTTTGTGTGTTTCTTGATGATGCTCGGAGAAATGGGTTTGTGTCAAAACCTTTGAAAGAACTCATCTTTACTGCCAGAACTGCTCTGGATCTAATTGATCAACTCTTAGCCTATGAACCACGATTTGACCCTATCCTTTCAAAGATAAATTGGTCTGAGGACGATCGTGGTAAGAGGTGTCGTGTTAATCTGGATCTTAACCTTTAATTTCTTGTAGAATTTAAGGCTAACCAGGTACTACCTTCTAAACTCTTCTTCTACTGTTTAAGACATTGGGGCAATGTCTCATTTAGGTTTGGGGGAGGGAATTAGTTGATCAGTACCTTGTTTTTAGTTTGTGTGTTCTTTTTAGTCCAAAATTTTTCGAAAAATACAAAAAAATTTCAAAAATTTCAAAAATTACAAAAAAAAAAAATTGTGTTTTTGTGTTTTTATTTTGACTAAAAAGGGTGAAATTGGTGAGAGATAGCTGAGTAAGGAGTTTCCACTCATGATACGTATCTCAAACCTATATCGGAACAAGTTAATTTTTGTTTATTTCCTTTTGAATTATTTAATTTGTAAATTCTCCATAAAATTGACTAAAATGGATCTTCATATGTTCAGTTAGCAGATATTATCAACATACATAGTAACATACGGACATGAACTAAAATTGAAAAGTTTGTAATATTCAGTGCTCTAGTTTAATTGGAGGAAGCATCTAAAAAAGCAATGGAGTAAAAAAAAAACATCTGAGATCCGAGTTATTAAGTCTGTAATGGTGTTTTAACACCTAGTGCCCTAAAACCAACTGTTTGGGAGTCACTGGCCCAAAGCTCGTTACATGGATCAAAGATGCTGCAAAAATATATATATCTGAAGTCTGAGTAATTAAGTCCGTAGGGGTGTCTTAACACCTGGTGCCCTAAAGCCAACTGGTTTGGGAGTCACCGACCCAAAGCTCGCTACATAGACGGAAGATAGTATATAAATAAAAAAAAAAAATCAAGAAAAAAAAATCAGAAAAATTATTCCATTGCCATAAAAAAGGTGTGAAATCTGATAGAACTTTAGGTCAAAAATAATACTCTCTTATCAACTACACTTGTGACTGTTGTGGGCAAAAATGAGATTGATTAATACTTTGTTGGCTGTGTATATGGAGAATGGTAAATATAATCGGAGAATTTACTTATCGGTAATTTAGAAAGAAACAAAACAACTAGTAACTTGGAGTAGAAGTTTCACCTGATTAGTCACTAACTTTCTTTATTCTCTTTTCTCTTGTCTTTTGCTTTTGTGTGCATTAGTTTTACTACCTTTTTACTTTTGTAAAATATTTGTGGGTATCATTGCTGTAAACCCTCACGAGACTACAACTCGTCCCCTAGGGACACCTATGGGTTTAAAGGCTTCTTGCATATGCTAAATGCAATCGTGATCCCTACGAAAGTGGCTTAGTTAATTTTAATTGTTTCTTGTATTTTATTTTTGTTTTGCTCGAGAACTAGCAAAATTTTAGGTTTTTGGGTGTGATGAGGGGAAAATATATCAATATTTACCGTCCCTTTTACTTAATATTTTGTTTAGTTTCTCGGGTTTGATGAACGTTTTGATGTGTTTTAGTTTATTTTGCAGATAAAATAATATCGGGTCTCAATGAAATCATTTAGGATGAAATATGGGTCAAATAAGGACAATTATTAGACTTGATATTTTAATTTTGGAGATTGGAAACTTAAAAGGGCGTTTTTAACGAAGTGCAGTTTTGGAAATTCCAGTTTTGTGCATCTATCGTAATTTGGGCATAACATTTTACTCCGATATCGTATTGCGCTGATTCAAATGCCAGATTAAAGAAGACTCAAAGATCTACAACTTTTAAAGACAACATATTTTCTAATTCTGAATATTTCATGACCGGAATTGATGAACCATCCAGAAGTGTGTTGTGTGTAATTATTAAAGTCATTTTCAATCATTTTCAAAGCAAAAAAATAAATTAATAAATAAATAATAAAAATTATCAAATCATCACCAAACATGATAAGAGATTAGTGGAGTAATTAATAATGGATTTGGTGGAGCAATTAGTGGAGCAATTAATAATTGATTTGGTGGATGATTTGATGGAGGCAAAATTTTGCCTATAAATACCAAGCCATTTCATTTGTAAATTCATACTTTCTTCTAAGGAATTCCTTAAGAATACTAAGAAGATTGTATCTTGTTTGTTTATTTACAGCTTTAGTAATTAATTTCCGCTTTCGCACTTCTTTTCTTTACTTTTCCGTTTTTACTTTCCGCAATTTATTTTTACGCACAGTACTTTTCTTTCTTTAATTTTCAGTTTTTACTTTTCAGTAATGAGGAGGTAACTCCCCTTTGCTGTGGTAAAAGGTAAAACTTTTATTACTAATATTTAGATTAATCTCCCTTAATTATAATATATAAACTAGTAAAAACCTGACTTAACGAGGATACCACCATATTGGTCGGTTGGTAATTTTTAAATTGGTTTTAACCTGACTAAACTGGATATCGCCTGAATGGTCGGTTGGTAATTAATTATTAATTTGACTTAATCTGGATACCGCCTATATGGCTGGTTGGTAATTATCATGCAAAGTTAATATATTATATTAAGGGAGATATCTAAAATAGAAGTAATAAAAGTGGATCATTTTACCTCAGTATTTTCTTTTATTGTACTTTTACTTTATTTACTTTTCAGCAATTTACTTTCAGCATTTACTTTTCAGCAATTTACTTTCAGCATTTACTTTTCAGCATTTAATTTTCAGTATTTAATTTCACCATTTACTTTTCATCAATTTACTTTTCAGTATTTAATTTTCAGTATTTTACTTTATGTCTTTTATTTTATTTAAATTTTTACTACCCGTAAATATGTGTCGTAACTAAGCCAGTTATCTGGGGTTGTGATGAAATCCAATATCACCCGTTTATAAGGGGTTAGATTATAGTTTGGGTAATATAAAGATTTATTTATTGAGTCTTAATCTTAATGCTTTTTAATTAACTGGCCATTAATAAAATTGAACTGGGAAACTTAAAATGAACTAGACATAGGGATTTTAAGTTTAAGACCTTAGACTCAATAGTCCACGATCTTCCTTGGGATATAACCCTTTAATAGATTTCCTTACAGGATAGACATATACCTGTCGGGCGGGGGTAGCCATAATTGGAACTTAAACTTAATGAATCCAGATAATTTGGTTGACATAGACATATGGTTCAATTGGGTTAAACTGGGTATTTGTGTCTGACCATCGACAGAGGCTTAATTTAGTGTTCCAGGTTAATAAATCAATATATTACCCAACTTTAAGATAACCACTTCATCTTTAAAATGATATTGGAAGAAATCACAACCCTAGATAGTTTTTAATATGAATTTTCTTAAAACCTACTTTCGAACAATTTTATTTACTTGTTTTTAAATTTAGAATCGTCACCATTTCAAATCAATCAAACAATCTGTTAGATACTAGTAATCATTTGACCTCATAAAATAATAGATTAGATATTAAGTCCTCGTGGGATCGATATTTTTATACTACTTGAACGATACGTGCGATTGCGTTATACGTGTGTGTTTACGCCGGTCAGCCACATTATCAGTAGTTTCGGGAATGAATCTCAGGGTCGAGGCCCACATTATCAGCAGTTTCGGGAATGAATCCCGGGGTCGAGGTCCACATCATCAGCAGCTTCGGGAATGAATCCCAAGGTCGAGGCCCACATTATCATCAGTTTTGGGAATGAATCCCAGGGTCGAGGCCCACACTGTCAGCAGTTTCGGGAATGAATCCCAGGGTCGAGGCCCACGTCATCAACTCAGATTGGGAATGATCCCGGAGATCGAAGCACCTAAGCACCTCTTATCAGCGTAGTTTGGTAGTGATTCCTAGAGATCGCAGCATCTTGCAGGGATGAACCTTGGGGTCACAGCATCTCACAACCAGATCAACTCAGTTCGAAGCAATAGGCAAGTCAGGCAGCAGCTGGCGATCCAGGTAAGTAAAAATGCATGCATAACTTTGATAGGATTGTCACTGTCACACTCTGCACAAGTCCCATCAAAGTGGGGGTGATTGTAGGCACTGCATTTTTGCATATAAGTCCCGATGATGAGCCTCGTATGGAGGCACTACCCGATAAGTTGCGGAAGTCGCGGGAAACATACGTCCGAATGGAAAATTCAGAAATCAATACCTTGTTGGACTTAATTCGTTTGCTTAGCTTCGGGTTCGCTCATTGGATCTTTGTTTTAAAATTCATCATTAGCCCACACACCACCAACCCACACGCCCAAGCCAACCAAAAAAGGCCAAACCACACGCCCAAGCCTCTAAGCCCAATCCAAAATAATTAAACACGTGTTAAAATCAAATCAAATCACCTTCCCAAATTAAATAAATCAAATCAAATCTCATAAATCCATTTCCTAAACTAAAATAAATCACCTTCCTAATTGAATGGATCTTTTCCTTTTAACACACTAATTAAAAGATATCCCTCATAATTGCATGATTTCTTTCCTGCCTAACTAAGGATAACCCTAACCCTTACTTAAAAGACACACAAACCAAACCTTTAGAGACCTAGCATCCTCACGGAAAAACAACAAATCGAGAGAGGTCATTCACAGCAAAGGTACAAAGAAATAAAAAAACACCCAAAGCTCTCCTCTCTCACCTCCCTCTTCACGGCAGCCCTCCTTCATCAACGCTGAGCCATACCTATTCAACAAACACATACCCTTCTTCACGCACAAACCCTAGGAACCTGCTCTCTCTCTCTCTCTCTCAGAATGCATAAATAGAAAAACCCTACTCACGGCATAAACCCAAAAAAAAGCCCTCACCCTCACTAGCTCGGCATCCAAACCCTAAGACTCCCTCTCTGGATATTCTTCTTCACGCACAAACCCTAGGAACCTGCTCTCTATCTCTCTCTCGGCATGCATAAACAATAAACCCTCCACTCATCTCACTTAAACTGCCATCACCTCACGCACGCCCTCATATTGTTGGTTTATTCTAAGGTCCCAAGATCAAACAAGACATGAAAACATGCGTGAATACATCAACGGAGGTAGCGGAATACTCACATTGATCGGTTATGTCGATTTGAAGACGAATCAAGGCCAAAAACGTACTGCCCTTCACGCCAAACTGCTGGCAGTCCACTGCCCTGCAAAATAGAAATTCGGGTCTCAAAACGAAGCTCCAAACTCCATCGGATGAGTCCCGCCTCATGGTCGAACCTCCCTACCACCTTCGCAAGACTTGTAAGTGTGCTAGCACTTGATTTCTCACCATGAAAAACCACTCTTGGCTTCCCTTTGTTCACGCATTTCTGGTTCCAAACCAGTGAACAATTCGAGCTTTTGGCGTGAGGGAGGAGGAGAGAATTTGAGAGAGATGAAATTGTGTTATGTTTTTTTGAAATGATTTACCAAAAATCAATTTATATTTATGCCATATTTATTAAATTAATAATAAAATTATGACACAAAACATGCAATGGCTTAGAGTGTCAAACACTCAATTCCATGCAATAACATTGAGTGCATTGTACACTATCTACATGCAATGCATTAGAATGACATGTGTCATGTGGGCCCCACACGTTTCCAAATGAAAGTGGCCCACGTGCACTCACGCGTTCGGGTTCGATATTTCCGAAATACCGAGCTTACGTCGCGACGTTAATTAAATCGAATTTAAATAAATAATTGCGCCTAGCGAAATTATTATTTACGTCGCTAATGAATTAATTCTAAATTAACTCGTTTGCCCGAATTAAAATCATATTTTAATTCCGCGTCGAAATCTAATTTCATTTAATTTATCGAATATATTAATTCATTGATTAATTCCAAATTAATCGTTCTCTCTCTCTTTAGACGACATTTTATCCTAGATAAAATATCTCTGTAATTAATCCTAGATTACTTTTCTCTCTCTTCTATATAATCCCAGATTATTCAAGAGTGCAAGTTGTGTGTCATTGGTGGATTATCGGGAAGCGACCCATGAGATCTCCGGATATATTGGCAGTAAATGCGGTCGTCGGAGTATCCGAATCACGTACGTACCAAGTACTACGTTCTACCGATTTACGAGACAAGGTCGACTCCTAGCAAAGCACCAAGTCTTCCCAAGTTCTCCGGACATATTCATCAAAGAATATCTAGATCTGTATCAAGCGTATTATACGATTGTATTGTGTATATCGGCCCAGTATCAGATAATCACGTGCTAGGGCTGGGGCTGGATAAGTGTCTGTCCCGTCCGAAACACATATCGGATGTCTGGTAACTAGTCTCTATAATCGGATATTCATGACCTGGTCATAATATCACGATTGGATGCGCATCACTTAAGAGCACTAATACCGTATCCTGCGTGACATCATCTCCATTATGACTGGAGTGACACTTCCGTCTTGACATCACATCCAATACACTACGATTCCTGATAAACCCAGAAGAGGTGAACACAGAACCAGTTAAGATCCCCCACCACCAAAACCAAAGTTTACCGATTGTCGTAAGTATTAGCGATGTAAGTCTCAGGTTAAGACTATACACACCTACCTTGATTTCGGCCTCCCATAGACACCTAGTCATAATACCAATGGGATTCCGAAGGGTCTATCCAGAGCGAAGCTGTTTCCCGTACCATCGGTGAAACACGACCTCCTATCGCACTTGCACAATATCCAATACTATATATATGAGAAACTATGCCGTTGTGCCCTCACAACGCACACAAGTGCAATACTAGCCTATTCCGCATTATCGATGTCCAGTCTCGATAATACTACGGCTAGGGATATTTAATGATTAATCCTTTGTGGACTGATACTGTCTCATATCATCTCAATCCAGGAACTAATCATAGGGACCTCTCTTCATTTATATATCTATGGTGATCTAATCACAAATGATGAGAGTGCAATTTCCTTGTCACATAGTTAATTTGCTACAACAACACAATGATCTGTGCAAATAGTGACGCTATGGGTCATTTTGTCCAACAATCTCCCACTTGGCACATAGCCAGTCACTCGAGTGTCTAACACCCGAACTATGTACAATTCGCTCAAATTGCTGAGGAAAGGTTTTCGTCAGCGGATTTGCTTAATTATCGTCTGACGCGATTTACACGATCATCACATCGCCACGATGTATGATCCGAACGAATCAGATGATATAGAAGTATATATCTGGATCGTTGATGAGACCTTTAATTCTTAGCCTGTGCTGACGCCTAGCTCAGCTGCTAACAGATTATATCTAATCTAATTAGATTTATTATCGATCCAAATGGCTTCTATTGCTGCCTCAGCTGCAGCAATAATCCACATTTGTTGTTTATTCGGCAGCAGTTATCTTGCTAGGAATATTTCCAGCTCACTGTCCCGTTATTCAAACTTTATAGTACCGTAGTATTTAATCGTTTTGGAAACTTGCAGTAGTGATCCCAGTCACTTCAAGTTCTCCTTCTCCATAGTTTAAGACAACATCTTTAGTTCTCTAAGATACTAACAGATGTCCTTAAATTCATCCAGTGACTATCACTTGGATTGACCTGATGTGACTCCATATGCTCGAAGCGTATGAGACACCAATACAAGTACATTTTAAATGTACAATTTCCCAGAGAGTGTTAACAACTCCAAATCTATCCCAGTAGATCTCTTATTCCCTGAATAAAGGTTGTTACTCCCCAGAATTCTACGGAGATTTCTATTGAAAGAATATCTATGAAAGCCAAGCTTTCACCAATTGCTTTATTGGGAATTTCATTGTCAGTGCCCTCTCCCACTAACCTCCTTATATACAAGAATTATTTCGTTTTGAGTCAAATCATAAACCATTATGATTATTTCAAAACGACAGTTCCAAGAACCTTATGCTTACATCAATCCAAACATGGATCGAATAACCCGCAAACCTGGTTTGTCGGTTATACAAAATCGTCAGGATGTTGTAAACATCCTCCAAAAGGTTTCCTTTTTCAGGAAAGCGATTTTTGATTTGTAACTGACATATTTCATAAATGAAATATACAGTTATCAACAAGCATTCAAAATGGATTTACCATGGCAACAGGTAAAAAGGTTGAACCGTTATTAACACAATGTTGATAACGATACCTTTCCGTCAAAACCTTAGGTTTGCACGTTGGATGTTGCCTTCCATGTATGTCTTCCTTGAAGACGTTTAATGTACCATAGGCACAACGCCTTGTGGTACAACAACTAGTATCCAAACATAGTTGTTATACATGGAATCCATTTCGGACTCATGGCACTTTGCCATAACAGGGAGTCGATACCTCGTATCACTTCCTCATATTCCAAATAAGTTTTGCACTGTTAATACATATCCTGTTGAAGGAAACAGTAGCTCAGAGCGACTCGCGAAAAACCTAATCATGTCCAACAAAACTTGGTTTTTAGTTCTGACACATCATCAATTGACGTGTCTCGGGAGGAGTCCTCATATGAAAGACTACCGTACTCTTTCATGTACATATGAAACTTACTGCTTAAGTATTACCAATACGGGTTACCGTAGCGGCATAATACTACAGCCGATCTGTTTGTATACTTCGTGTCGAAACTCAAAGTTTCGTATTTGTGTTCTTCAAAAGAAACACATAACCATAACGTGATGCCACATCGTTAAGGTCACGAAATATTCATGTTCACATCTAGCCTAGCTAGATATGGGCCCACTTACTTCACCATGAATAGGGCTAACAGATCGGTGGCCCTTTTACTATTACCAAGTAAATAGTATTTTAGGTATTTTACCTAATAAACTAGATTCGTAGACCTTATTTGAATAGTCAAATCAGTCCTAGTATCCACTCTTCAAAAGTGTGGATATACGAGTCTTGTTTAATTGTGTCCTAGACAACAATGCCACAAATAAGTCTCTATTGATCAAATCAATTTGAGCTATTTATTTGTCATTTATATGTTTGAGATTTATTTATATTCAAAATATAAATTATGTTATTACATCTAATGTATTTATCTCAGTATCAACTTTATATAATGAAACACTTTAGTGTTTTAGAATATAAAGGTTTTATCCGCATCGGATCAAACACTGATATAGAGATAATGTCTCTAGTCTAACTAGTTACCTTATAACATTTTTAAGTACATACCCAAATGGTAGTTCTAAATTTAGGTATCTACGGTCGAAACAGCGACTTTCGTCCCGTTTCCAATTCGCAGAGAAATCTCGGCTGAAGCCAGTATCCAGCTCACAGCGGATTCTGAACGTCAATACATATATGTATTATGTACCACACTAAGTATTTAAAATCCAATTTTAATACTAGTAGTAAACATAACTTTGACAAATATTTTTAAAGTTAGAGCCTCTCCCTATCTTTAATTCCTTCGTGTCTTCCATATCCAAATGGTAGTCACTTTGGGATATGTCAATTACCATTTCAATATTTCACAAACCTTTGGCCAAGCCTTGGGTTTTAGAATATCGAAATGATGTGCACCTTGTGCTACATGCCCAATTGCAAACTTTGACTTTTCTCCACTAGAATGGTCAATTAATTCTCCAAGAATTATTAATTGCAATTTTAATACTTTTAAATCTAAAGATAGATTTATTGTAAGTATATTAATTAAGCACTAAAGTCATCATCACATAAATCTTCCAAAGACTTATGCTCTACTATTTGCTTAATATGGGCTTAGTCATAATAAGTTATTTTATCAAATAAATTAACCTATTATTAATTCCCAATTGAAAATTAAATCATTTAAAACATCTAATCCAAGGATTATATATTTTAAATATTCAACCTTTCAATTCTTTCTTGATTTCAATAGTCCAACTATTTAATCAATTTTAATAAGGTATACATTATTATAATGATTACAATAATCCAATTATTTAATCAACTATAATTTTAATATTGATTACTATAATCCAATTATAAAATCAACTATCATTTTAATTCAATTATATTGATTACTATAATCCAATTATAAAATCAACTATATATTGAATGAGTTTGTATATAGTCCAACTATATATATTTTTTTTAAAAAAACAACATAAAATATTAGTCCAACTAATACTTTTGATTAATATGACGAGTAAAATAAAATGAGCGTGTTTAGCGAGTATTCGAACGAATGTTGCAAATTCAATACTTGCCTCCCACTATTTTTCGTCGAGTCTCTAACCCTCTGTGGAGTACTCGGGAAACCGTGTTTCCTAGTGGGCTAGGATCCTATTAAATAACACACAACCCTGACTTTGGCCAATAAAAAGCTGTATGCTATTTAACTAGGTAGATCTCACAGATCAATTGGATCTCATCCAATTCCTAGATCCGGTTAGGTGGACATCCAAGTCCGAAACATATGTATAATGTCAATGTATCCAATACATTTTCCTAACCATATCCTCCGAATCATCTAGGCCTTGGATTTGGCCAAAAACAAACCTAATGATTCCAGTTAAGCGGGACCCATTGACGAGGAAAGTTTCGTAATCAATGTCATTGGACAAAAAGTGACCTTGACTTTGGCCAATAAAAATCACGATTTGGACAAGACACGATATGCAACAAAACTCTCATGATTCAAGTACATCCTTGATTGACAAAGGTCTTGACTTTGGTCAATAAAAACCAATGCCAACTTCGGATCTTGAACAAGAATCATTCAATGGAAGGATATTTATTTTGCTAAATAAATTGAGGGATTTTCGCGTGCAAATTGGCTACCAATTTAATTATCTTTTTAAGGTCTCATCATCATACACCCTTAAACATGCATTCTAAATACATAATAAAGCGAGTATGAAATAAAATAATAATGATATGCCGATGGATACTTTAACATTGATCCTAGATCAAATCTCTCCCTTTCTCACTCAAGCTAGCACTTGTACTACTTCTACCCGTTACACTACACTTCTAAAGAAACCTCATATACATAGAGGGGAATAGGTGAGAAGAGAATACAAAGAGAAAGAAGGTGATAAGGCTGGACACGCAGGTCCAATTTAATAAATCGAATTTATTACAACAATTTCTAAAATTGCCCACCCGACTAATATCCATCCGATATACATTATTCATTCAACACAACCACGTATTCACACATATAAGCATGCTATCAATCAATCAATCAAATTAATTAATCTGATAATTAAGTGATCATCCAATGTTCAAACAACGATTTGATTTTGTTCGAGTCAAACTCGTTTTTGCGAATAAGTACTTAAAGTACGAATTCATGAATTAAATTAAACTACATCATTAAATCTAATTTAACATGTATTTAATACTAATTCATTATTCAATTCCAAATTAAATATTACACTTTTATTTAATAAACCTTTCACGATTTAAATTCCAAATCTAATCGTAACGCGTCTCAAAGACCGATTAACGTCCAACGTCAATTCAATTAAAGTCCAATGGGCTTTTGATTGATTTCTTAAGGCGTGGACTTTTGGTCAACTCGGGTCAAACCGATAACAAAGTCCAATCCGGGATCTACCCCATAAGCCCATAAATCAATCTTGGCCCATTAGGCCCAATTGAACATTAAAGGTTCATTAGTCGCAATTGGGCTTTATGGTTAAGGTTTTGGGCCCAATTGGATCCAATCCACTTGGCCTAAACCAAACTTGATAAATCAAGCCCAATAGGCCCAAATACAACATTTAAATCCAATTTCCAAAATTAGGCCCAATTAATAAATCCAAAAATCCAATTTTAACAATTTAATTATCAAAAGTGCATTATATGATTAATCAACTAAATCAACATTTTTAAAACACCAAATTAGTCTTATTAATCATATTCAATTCATTATCACATGTCAAACACACAATAATGAAAAATCAAACCCATTTACATGCTTTCATGCTCTCGGCCAAGGAAGGTTATTTTGTCCGATTTGAATTCAATCCGATTATTTACACAATCGACAACGTATTAACTTCCCGAATGATTCATATACATCCAATGTTCATAAAATCAAAATTACCAAGACATTAAAGGGCATTGTAGATTCGGCCAACATAAGGAATTAGGGTTTTTGTTCAATTTAAAATTAAATCCAATTCAATCTTAAATTAACATCATCCTACTCCATTACAACTCATCCAATGAATTAACAATGAAAAAATTCCAAGAACTCCAATATGACTTTACATTCGGCCAACATCAATATTTTGGGGAAAATTATTCCAAATCAATTTTCATCAAATTAGTCCAACCAAAATGAAATTAACACTGTTATCAACATACTCAAACAAACAATTTATTCAAATCATGCTCAACAAACATTTACCCAAATTTTAAGCCCTACATTTTTCATGCTTGCAACATTAGCTCTTGATGCCATTGTTGGTTTATTCTAAGGTCCCAAGATCAAACAAGACATGAAAACATGCGTGAATACATCAACGAAGGTAGCGGAATACTCACATTGATCGGTTATGTCGATTTGAAGACGAATCAAGGCCAAAAACGTACTGCCCTTCACGCCAAACTGCTGGCAGTCCACTGCCCTGCAAAACAGAAATTCGGGTCTCAAAACGAAGCTCCAAACTCCATCGGATGAGTCCCGCCTCATGGTCGAACCTCCCTACACCTTCGCAAGACTTGTAAGTGTGCTAGCACTTGATTTTCACCATGAAAAACCACTCTTGGCTTCCCTTTGTTCACGCCATTTCTGGTTCCAAACCAGTGAACAATTCAAGCTTTTGGCGTGAGGAGAGGAGAGAATTTGAGAGAGATGAAATTGTGTTATGTTTTTTTGAAATGATTTACCAAAAATCAATTTATATTTATGCCATAATTTTTATTAAATTAATAATAAAATATGACACAAAACATGCAATGGCTTAGAGTGTCAAACACTCAATTTCCATGCAATAACATTGAGTGCATTGTACACTATCTACATGCAATGCATTAGAATGACATGTGTCATGTGGGCCCCACACGTTTCCAAATGAAAGTGGGCCCACGTGCACTCACGCGTTCGGGTTCGATATTTCCGAAATACCGAGCTTACGTCGCGACGTTAATTAAATCGAATTTAAATAAATAAATGCTCCTAGCGAAATTATTATTTACGTCGCTAATGAATTAATTCTAAATTAACTCGTTTGCCCGAATTAAAATCCTATTTTAATTCCGCGTCGAAATCTAATTTCATTTAATTATCGAATATATTAATTCATTGATTAATTCCAAATTAATCGTTCTTTCTCTCTTTAGACGACATTTTATCCTAGATAAAATATCTCCGTAATTAATCCTAGATTACTTTTCTCTCTCTTCTATATAATCCCAGATTATTCAAGAGTGCAAGTTGTGCGTCATTGGTGGATTATCGGGAAGCGACCCATGAGATCTCCGGATATATTGGTAGTAAATGCGGTCGTCGGAGTATCCGAATCACGTACGTACCAAGTACTACGTTCTACCGATTTACGAGACAAGGTCGACTCCTAGCAAAGCACCAAGTCTTCCCAAGTTCTCCGGACATATTCATCAAAGAATATCTAGATCTGTATCAAGCGTAGTATACGATTGTATTGTGTATATCGGCCTAGTATCGGATAATCACGTGCTAGGGTTGGGGCTGGATAAGTGTCTGCCCCGTCCGAAACACATATCGGATGTCTGGTAACTAGTCTCTATAATCGGATATTCATGACCTGGTCATAATATCACGATTGGATGCGCATCACTTAAGAGCACTAATACCGTATCCTGCGTGACATCATCTCCATTATGACTGGAGTGACACTTCCGTCTTGACATCACATCCAATACACTACGATTCCTGATAAACCCAGAAGAGGTGAACACAGAACCAGTTAAGATCCCCCACCACCAAAACCAAAGTTTACCGATTGTCGTAAGTATTAGCGATGTAAGTCTCAGGTTAAGACTATACACACCTACCTTGATTTCGGCCTCCCATAGACACCTAGTCATAATACCAATGGGATTCCGAAGGGTCTATCCAGAGCGAAGCTGTTTCCCGTACCATCGGTGAAACACGACCTCATATCGCCACTTGCACAAGTATCCAATACTTATATATATGATAACTATGCCGTTGTGCCCTCACAACGCACACAAGTGCAATACTAGCCTATTCCGCATTATCGATGTCCAGTCTCGATAATACTACGGCTAGGGATATTTAATGATAATCCTTTGTGGACTGATACTGTCTCATATCATCTCAATCCAGGAACTAATCATAGGGACCTCTCTCATTTATATATCTATGGTGATCTAATCACAAATGATGAGACGTGCAATTTCCTTGTCACATAGTTAATTTGCTACAACAACACAATGATCTGTGCAAATAGTGACGCTATGGGTCATTTTGTCCAACACATATCTCTCTCTCTTCACTCAAACTGCCATCACCTCACGTACGCCCTCTAACACCACAGCGACACATTCCACTCACAAGCAGCAACCATCCACGCTAAGATTGCAAACAACAGCCCTCACAATAAAAACCCCTTATCATGCATAACCCAGCAACCCTCACCGACTCTCAAAAACTAATAGACACACACTCAAAACCAACTGCCCCACTGACCCACCAAAATAGCAACCCTAAATCCCTTTAATAACCAACAAAACAGTGAACCCTAGACGAAAATACACAGCCCCCACCAAGCCGAAAACATTGAGCAAAAATAGGCTCTAAACTGCCCCATCCACGTGAACAGAACAGAAGCCAAAATAGGATCAAAACAGTCCATAAAACAACCCTAAAATAGCAGCCATATTACCGAAAATATCCACTAAACCAACCCGAACCAGTCCCCATAAACAGCAGTAAAAACAGAGAAAACAGCTGCCCAAAACACTGAAGCAACGAAGGAAAATTTTGAACCAGTGAACCAGAGGAGTTGCAGAGCATTAACCTTTCCGATGGCCGCGTAACGCACTTCCAAGAGACAACTTAAAAGGTAAGACCTGAGGGCACCCTTTTATTCATTCTCGTTCATCTTCTTAAGTATTTATTAATATTTCTTCACATGCGTATTGTTGGCTCATGCATGTTGTTGTGGGATGAATGATTTTGTGCTATCTCTCGTGGTATATCGGATGGAAACCCAGACGTAAATTCCGTAGCCGAATCCAAAAGGACAATAGTGCGGTCTGAACTTGGGATACAACTCCACGTGCCGCTTGAGAAACGCACACATTTTATTTCATCTAATCTTGTGTTTATTCATTGTTTATTAGAAATAGTATGTTATTTTTTATGCATGATTTAGTTATTTATTTCGCACTAGGAGCTTAATTATATCTCTTCAATATTTATGTTTAGACAATAGATTATTTATTTATGTTTCCGTATTTATCAATTTAATGTGTCCATGAGATTGTGTGTCTGCCATTATTTCGACTTACTTTTATGCATGCAAACTTATATATAGGTCATATGCAAACTTAGATATAGGTAGTATGCAAACTTAGATATAGGTCGTATGCAAACTTAGATATAGGTTATTCTTGCGTATGTATGTTGCGTAGACTCGGTTATATTATCACATAAATCCATTCATTACAAGTGGCAAAAGTAAGGGACCATTCTGAAACCAACGGTTTGAGGTCTTCCTTGCGAGGGGTGAGTGCAGCCTTAAATCATTTCCCATTTCATGCTAGGTGGCGACTTATTTATTCTCCGATTTAGTCCCCCGCGGGCTACTCCGTACTCTCGACCGGGTCGCGAGCCTGGAACAGCGTCGCCGATTTCTGTGTCCTACAATACATATGCCCTGTACACAGGACTGACGGATTCTATCTTGATACGCACTAGATATCATGAGCATCTGTCCACACCCAACGAACAGGCGGAGGTCTGATCTAAATAGATCGGTGACGTGACTGCCATCAAAGTGTGGAGGATAAATCATATATCCACTGTGGTATCTCAAGTCAAATGACCACTATGCTCGCTCAACTCGAGAAGATTTCTATTGACTTTGGTGTACCATCTATTAGGAAATCTTCAGTGAGTCGTTCAGTGTTTATCAGATAAACACCTACATGTCTATACGAGTCTCCTGAGACTCATGGTTCATTGGGATAAACCATCGGACCAAGTCATGATATACGACATGTACTGGTCTCAGCGGATTTTACTAACCGACCTATGTTAGTAAATCTTGACCAGGAATTTTATTTAAGGATATACAACTTATAGTGACGTTTCCCAATGTCAATTAAAAACTACGTTGTAACTGCGCACTACATTGTAAATCCTTGGGTCTTTGTCTAATATACATGTATCACTAAATCGGATTTAGTTTCAATCTAATCATAATTAGATATCCAATCGTAATTAGATCGAATATGTATATAAAAGAAAAGAGATTCTACCATTAATTAAGTAATATTATGGAAAAAGGAATTGTTTGTATTCATGAATCGGACATAAATACAATCCGGATTAGCACTCTGAGCACCAACCCTAAGCCCCCATGCGTCAGGTTTTCTACAGATACGCAAAGATATGGGTTTCAGAATGATGGTTTATAAAAAGAGTTTTCAAGAGAAACAGTTTTAAGAGAAACTCATAGTTTTACATACCAAAAGCAGTTTTCAGAGAAGTTTTCCAGAAAGAGAATTGTTTTCAGATAAGTAAAGAGATTTCATGAAATATTGATTTCTTTGAGATGACTTTGGTATAAGAATAATGGATTTTCAAAAGCATTTCAATTCCTGTTTTGAAATGTCCACTCACTAGGTCGTTCAAACGATTTAATCCCCTCCACTCCAGTGTTTTTATTTTGCAGGTTTACCCGAAGGACGAGTTCTAGAGGATGGATACTGATGGCAGTCACTAGGGTGTTTGGTCCACCAGGTCGTGTAAAGATTTTTAGCACAATCAGTTTCAAGTAAAGTTGTGTGACAGATATTAGAATTGTATGAGTCTTGTGATGAGTTACAAGTGTCTACGAATAGATTTGTATAGAGAAGTAATAATGAGTACAAAATTATGAGTTTTAAGTTTCATTCATGTTAATGACTTGGGAAAAGGTCTCTACGCATGAGTTTATATTTGAGATGAGTTATTAGTGATGTATACAATCAGTGTGTCAGAGGCTCAGTGGGATAGGACAGTCTATTCCCTACTAGTAGCATCTCCGGAAGGGGGATGTTACAAAGATGGGATCAGAGCATGGTCTAGGGAGTCAGTGCTGCAATGGGCAGAGTGCTGGGGTCTTGTATACATAGTATGCCCGAGATACTAGTATGCAAGGCACTACCTCTCCTGTTTTCAATCCTCGAGTACGCCCTCAAGTTCTACAAAAAGGTTAGTAAGATTTCCGAAAATCATTTGAATATCATTCCTTCTGAAAGCAACCATAATCCTTGTCCCAACAGAGAATCCTTCTGTAGTCATCTTAGTTTATCACCAGAAGCTCAAGATAAACTATGAGAACATATAGTAAAGTTCTAAGAGTATTCCTCCAAAAGATTGGAAATAAAAGCTATAAGAAAAGTAAGGAAAGATGCATAGGTGCTTAAGCAACCAGAGGCAATAAGAGATAGAGATACATAATCAAGTAGATAAGAAAGTGCCATAATCTATATTAGTAAGGAGAATAGAATAAGCTTGAGCAAAAGTAAAATGTCGAGTAGACCTAAGTAAGATTTCTTCCCTCCAAGTAAGACTCTCAGAAAACTCTTTCAAGTAGAACCAATAGCCCTTGAGCACTTTATATAGATAGCAAGTTTCCTGAATAACGAAAGAATAATTAGAAAGGTAAAAGAAGCAAAAAGACTGAGCTAGTTGTGGGAGTTTCTGATAGACATGAGGTGCCACAAAGGATGTAGGGATTCTAGACACCCAAACCAAGACTCGTAAGAGATAGAGTGAATGAATGTCTTAAAGGAAAAAGATTAGCTGCCTCAACCAAGGAATCCGACGTAGATAAGGCCCTAAATTACCCAGATTTTGAATCTTGCAGTAATACCGAATAAGGAAGTTGTCCTGACGAAGTCTATCTCATACCTATCCTATATGAGTAATAGATTCTATCAGCACATAGAGTACGAGAATGAACATGTCGACATCCGTTGAGATATGAAACTCCTACCCCATCCTTAAGTAGCGTATATAAAGACAACCATAAGTAAGTCCAATGATGGTGTATACTAAGCAAGAAATATAGAACACTGAAAGATAGACCACCTAGAGAAAGACCAAGGAGGCTTCCATAGATAAAAATGAAAGACTCTGACCCAAGCCAAGATGAAAAAGTCCACAAAACTAGTGATAGCCCATAGATCAGACCAACAACAGTAAAAGTTCGTGTAAGATTAAGAAGACAGACCCATGAGATGGGAAATACGCAAGGAGTTAACCAGAGTACCAGCACGAACAGTAATATTAAATGACATAGCTGTGGCCTATAAGAAGAGTAGAAATCTATAAATATTAGGTGTCATACTAGAGCATACTAGGATACTCTAGGGTACTTCACGGTATTTCTGTTAAGATCGGAGTACTTTCAGTGTACTCTGAGGATTTCTGGAGTAAAGTTACTTCGAAATTGGTCTCGGTCGGACTAGATTTAGTTATAAGTCAAATCACTACGGAATAATATAATCTCGGAATGGTGTTACTTTTGAGTGATGTTGCTCTGGGGTTAAGATCTAACTATGTTGGTCAAACCTCAGTTTTTCTGGAGGTCTCTAGATTTCGGGTTTGTAGTATTTCAGAGTTTGAGTCAGGTTTTTCTTTAGAGTCATTTCTGTTGGGGTTTTGTCGCAGGCGCAGCGGAAGCTCGCGGTTCGGGTGAAATCGTTATCCAATATGAATAATTCATTCATATTTCACCTAAACATATTTATTCGATATCAAATAACGACATAAATAGTTAAGAAACGTCGCGAAACTTTTACGAAAACGTCTTTCCGTAAAATAGCATAAAACACGTTTTTGACCGAACCGACCACCCAATGCACATAAGGGTTTCCTAGGTCAGTCCCAATAGTGTTAGGGTAGTTCATGCGCTGCTTAAACAGTGACAAATTTACTGTTTGGGCATTCGTCACCCGGTTGCCTCAAAAGTCACCAGGTAATACCGTTTTTCGCCGTTTTCACTTATTTCAACTCTGAAACAATTTCCGACAATTGTTCCAACACCCAAGAAACATCCAATACATTCATATGACATTATTTTCATCAAAATAAACCCAGTTTTTCCATATCTGATTTTGTAACAAAAATAATCAATTTTTCATGCTTTAATCCAACTTTTTCAACATTAATCAAATTAATCATAACACCAATCCAAGCCACCACAAATGAAGCACCCAAGAATAATTTTAGGCATTATAGGAGTGGTCATAACACTCTATAATGGAAACATATAATCAAATGATCAAATTGAATAAATATAACAATAATATCATTCAAATCAACTTCACACATGCACCAAGCCTTCACATCCATCCTCCAAATCAAAAAGCCCCAATTTCTAAGAAGTAAGTAAACCCTAGAACCATTCTAGTAAATCAAGAACAAGAGACATGCTTTCAAAGCTTAGGGATATAAAGAATTACCTTTAATTCTCATTGTTTCCTTAAGCTTTTCTTGATTTTCTTCACTTTCTTCTTTTGTTTCATCAAACAAATTTGAGAGTTTTTATTTTTTTTGAAGTTTCGGCCATGGAAAAATTGTCAAAGTGAAAAGAAAATTTTTTTCCCTTTTAAAATAGCCATGACCGACTCAATAAGGGCATTTAAGTCATTTTTCCAATTTAATTCCGTTAAATATAAAAAGCTTTAAGTTGACAAATCAAATTTGCACACTTAAAGCTTAATAAATCATGTCATTTGTAACCAATAATTATTAAATATTTTGCATAACAATTATGAAAAAGTATCATTTAATTATTTAAATATTCAACATTTAAATATCTAAATAATTCATTAATATAATTATTATTATATATCTATTTTATTTACATTAAATAACAAATACATATATTAATGGCATGTGTCAAAGTCTCATTTGATAATTAATTAATGTGTATCTAATCAAATTAAGTATCAGATACAAATACACAATAATTACGATTGACCAAAAATCCCTAAAACATGTGTTTTCGTTTAACCATTTAAACGATTCGAATTAACTCATTTAATTCGATGAAGTATTATGAATAATTTGTATTATTCATAACGCGTTGCCCAAGTGCTCAACGAGTACACTTTATATTGTGGGACTCTCTAAGTTTAGGTTTATCCGTCACGAAATCCAATTTCGTGTCCATAATTCACCCATTCATGAATTATGACGACCACGGATAGTCTCGCTAAACTATGCAAGTTGAGTTCATTGCATACGTATAATCCCTTTGTCACAGGTTATCCATATTATACCTGGGATATATATAAGAACATCAAATCCTTATGGTATAATATAGTCGACTTTCAAATTTACGATCTCTAAATAACACTCGGAACTTTCTTCCGAAGTTATAACATGGCCATGGATTTACTAGATCGCAAACACTTTTACGATACCTATGCCCTGTACACATGACTGACGGATTCTATCTTGATACGCACTGGCTATCATGAGCATCAGTCCACACCCAACGAACAGGTGGAGGTCTGATCTAAATAGATCGGTGACGTGACTGCCATCAAAGTGTGGAGGATAACTCATATATCCACTGTGGTATCTCAAGTTGAAGGACCACTATGCTCGCTCAACTCGAGAAGATTCCTATTGACGTTGGTGTATCATCTATTAGGAAATCTTTAGTGAGTCGTTCAGTGTTTATCAAATAAATGCCTAAATATCTATATGAGTCTCCCGATACTCATGGTTCATTAGGATAAACCATCAGACCAAGTCACAATATACGATATGTACTGGTCTCAGCGGATTTTACTAACTGGCCCGTGTTAGTAAACTTGACTAGGAACTTTATTTAAGGATATACAACTTATAATGACGCTTCTCAATGTCAATTACAAACTACGTTGTAAATCCTAGGGTCTTTGTCTAATATACATGTATCACTAAATCAAATTTAGTTTCAATCTAATCATAATTAGATATCTAATCGCAATTAGATCGAATATGTATATAAAAGACAAGAGGTGCTACCATTAAATAAGTAATATTATGGAAAAAAGAATTGTTCGTATTCATGAATCAGACATAAATACGATCCGGATTGGCATTCCGAGCACCAACCCTAACAATTTCTCCCACTTGCTCTAGTGCCAATCCACGGTATCATATACACATCTCAATGTGTATCACATACTCATGGCCCTCAAGAGCTCACCTAGCACTCAAGAGGTAGGCAACAGGAAGTAGGTCCGCTATAACATATTGAGTCTGTCCAACAAACCCAATTGTTCCCATTAACCATAATCATTCATATTTCGTAGAATGTGAATAAGAAACTCGTTCTTAATATATTCTCCATGAATAAGAAACTCATTCTTAATATCTCAAAGATAAGAAAGAACATGTTTCAAGACACATCTTATGGTCTGCAGCATATCAAAATAACTCGTAACAATTACAATTAAATTGATATCTTTAATTGTACATAATATAGTATTCATTATGCCATCATCCTATAATGCATAAGATTGATTAGACATTCTAATCAATTTCTCTTTCGACAGAGGAATCATCCTTATGAAAGATAAATACTATATAGAAGAGACACACTAACTGTCAAACACTTATACTAACTGTTATACAGATAATATTGTTGTGTTCTTTATTAGATCATATCTAATGCATGACTAATGGGAGTTTCTCACAAGTCTCTTAGTTTTATATCATATATAAAACTTTATATCAAATATAACAGAGACTACTCCCGCTGTTTTCAAGGAGAAAAGAAGACTTAGGTAAACCTTTTGCCTCACAAATATTTCATTATTACATTAATAACGATGATATTGTTGGGATATATAACACTAGAAAGAAATTTGTACGCTCCTACTGACCCTACTATCATATATATATTCTCTATACTTTGATAAAATCAGACAATCTGACTGTTATCAAAATTAGAAAACACAGATTTTTGGAAAGCTCACATGAGTCTACAATAGGCTTTATAAGCTGGTCTATCAAACTGTGATCTTAGAAGATTACAAAGTCCATGGTCATTCTAGAATGAACTCTTCAAACAAAGAAATCACAATGGATCTCTTATTCGAAGAAACCATTTAGGAACGCCAATTTGCATTCTTTAGCCAAAATACATAGTTTAATATCAACATTAACCAACAGATCTTTAATTGTTCAATTAGTGCGACTAGAGACAAGTTTTCTCAAGATCTACAATAGATTACTGAGTATAACCTTTCTCATTGTCATACTATAAAGGTCAAACATTTAACAAGCTCATTTTGCTTTTGCTGTGCAAGTAATTTGCACATTTTATGAACGATTCATAAAGAAAGCTTAATCAAGTTCAAAACTTGATTATCGTAAGTTATGAATAATTTTAGATCTATGGTATAATACTAACTTCTGAAACTGATATCAAATATCGCTCCAACTATAAGTTATATGATAATTTTCTTCAATAAGAAAACAACAGAATCATTAAGTATCAAATACTTTGTAAATGATTCTAACATCATATTGGACTTATATGGAAGCTTTCTAAGGGTCATTTCATCTTATTAATTATGTAGTTCGATTTATAATTTATCATTCTCACATTTGACTTCATTAAGTCAAGTTTTTTCTACAATGGCCAACATTGGATGTTACGCACCAAGTAATAAAATAATTTTATTACTCGGGATCGTAGAAAATATATTCTATCAAATAGAATACAATATTCTATTACATAGAATAAATGATAAACTTTACTTGTACCTCCAAGGCGCATGTACTTTCAATTATATAACTATTATACAAAAGAAAGATTCAAATCTCAAACTTTTCAAGATTCGAATTTTATACCTATACATATCGTATATGTAATTGTAGAAACTAATGGAACAGTAATTAAAAAGATGAATTAGTGTAACTGGAGCATAACCCCAAGAGTATTGAAAACTAATTCGGTAACACTCAATATCAAACGAATCAAATCATATAAGATTCGATTTCTCGCACTGACCAATTCCATCACGATGGAATCGTAGAAGATTAATATTGAGCAAGAATCGCATTTATTAAATAATCTTAAAACTAATTTCCATAAATTCATATGTTCGATCATATCAAACATCCTTGAACAATTCAAAGGCTCACAATGAATTTTTAAAATATAGTTTTCAACACTTCAAATAGAATATCTTTGACCATTCAAAATATTCTATCCGCGTTTCATCAGAAACATATTGAAAGTTCTTGAACCATTCAAGACGTTCAATAGATATTCTTTTAGAAACACGCAACTAAGTCATGACAACTCATTAACTAAGTTACAAAGTAAAGAAAACTATTCAAGGCAATTTATAATTCAATAAACTACATACATCCAATGTATTAGTTTAATAAATTTGTGGTCCAATGACGATCATTGGTTAAATGTGATTTAATCACATCCTGAATACAATAGTCATTAAATGGATAAGGATATATGGTGTGATCTTGTATCAGACCATCATTTACCATACGGAATAAGCATCTAATACGTATGTGATAAAATCTCATAAAGCATTGTTCTAAGTTATTCAGATAACCGAATATTATTCTTAATGTTTATCTCTTCATCAATGACACTACTAGTCATATTAAAATATGTAACAATTATTTATAAAGAACAACTAACTATCCAATAGTCGTAAGTTCTGATATCAAATATCAAAACAATCACTAAACATTATTTTAAATAACTAGATGGGAAATATGGTATCCAATATCTACATTTGTCGTATTGTGAGAATCGATATTCTCTATACACAACTATACACATCTCATTTCTTAAGCTCAATAATTTGCCTTCAATTATTCACAACAATTGCAAATAATTGATTAGCAATATGTGTCAAACACGTGACTTCTAAAAGTCACTAAAGTCAAGAAACGTCATTATAAGATAAACAAAATATCTAATGGGGTTTTCTTAATGTCAGTCAAGAATCTCGAGACATGAACTGATTCACGTCAATTCTTACCGCACAAGAAACTATTCTTTCTAGACAATTATATACTAAAAATAGATATCTATTTAGATTACCTATCGTGACTTAGCAACTAAGTCACAAACCATCTTAATTTTCAGTAAAATCGGAACAACAGTTCCCGATGGTTTTGACTAATCTAACAATATCTAAGTCTACTAACATTCTAGAACCTATTCTAGAAATACGCAACCATAAGTAAAGTCAGAAAAAATATTCAAATAATATGCATGCAGTGGATTAGAAGTTTAATACTATAAAAATATAGAATAAAGGAAAACAAACAAGCAACAATTTCCATAAAATTACACAATGCTTTAGTTATAGATTTTTAACCCAGCAGTGTCTCCCACTACTTTACATAATACCGTAATCCCCAACGGAAAATGGTAATTCAATAATTAAATCGAATTCCATAGTGAGAGGTGGACCCCATGAATATATTTGGACTCACAGCTTTGGCACGATCTCGCCTACGTATATTCATTAGGTAGACAACTCATTGTCAATCACACTCACTGTGACTCCGGATTTTGATCCTGACTGTTTCTCATTATGACAGCTTTGGCACGTTCACAAGGAGGCGTATCAAGGCTTCACTTGCCAATGACAAACTCAAGCTACCGATGTAATCCTGACAGCTTTGGCACGTTCAGGATTTCCACTTTCACTTGAATTTGTCTAGTATCAAATATACATCCGGCATGGATAAAATTCTATCAACTACACCCTCACTGCTTTGGCACTTTCTCGGATGCAGCCATAGAAAGATACCCTTAAACCGTATTGACAAGACGGACCAAGAAACATGTATCCAATACATGTCAATTTACTGCATTATTTAAGCGGGGATATTCCTCAAGAAATCTTTGCTCTATATCAAATGTATAATTTCAATCTAGATCAATTTCCTAACATTTCAATTCTACCT
Source organism: Zanthoxylum bungeanum (assembly GCA_019454045.1). Taxonomy (NCBI): domain Eukaryota; kingdom Viridiplantae; phylum Streptophyta; class Magnoliopsida; order Sapindales; family Rutaceae; genus Zanthoxylum; species Zanthoxylum bungeanum. The sequence goes on from SKCR01014347.1 coordinate 42,353, forward strand.
TTGAAACAAAACTTAATTTAACCATTAAATTTCTGTTACGTTTCCTGTTAGCGTAGAACCGAAAAGTCAAGAAATATCTAAATTTCATGCATGTGCAATCATAAAAATTAGATTATATATCATATATCAAGCATGACAAATGTAATGGATGAAGGATCAGACCTGCTCTGATACCATTTTTGTTGGAGTTTTGGCGCGGGCGCAGCGGAAGCTCGCGGTTCGGGTGAAATCGTAATTTTAAAACTTTTTAAATTACCGAATAAATTATTCAATATCCAATATGAATAATTCATTAATATTTCACCTAAACATATTTATTCGATATCAAATAATGACAAAAATAGTTAAGAAACGTCGCGAAACTTTTACGAAAATATTTTTTCGTTAAATGGCATAAAACACGTTTTTGACCAAACCGACCACCCAATGCACATGAGGGCTGCCCAGGTCAGCCCCAATAGTGCTAGGGCAGTTCATGTGCTGCCTGAACAGTGACCAATTCACTGTTTGGTCAGCCGTCACCCGGTTGGCTCAAAAGTCACCCGGTAACGCCGTTTTTCACCGTTTTCACTTATTTCAACTCCGAAACAATTTCCAACAATTGTTCCAACACCCAAAACACATCCAATACATTCATATGACATTATTTTCATCAAAATAAACCCATTTTTTCCAGATCTGATTTTGTAACAAAAATAATCAATTTTTCATGCTTTAATCTAACTTTTTCAACATTAATCAAATTAATCATAACACCAATCCAAGCCACCACAAATGAAGCACCCAAGAATAATTCTAGGCATTACAAGATTGGTCATAACACTCTAGAATAGAAACATATCATCAAATGATCAAATTGAATAAATATTCTATAATATCATTCAAATCAACTTCACACATGCACCAAGCCTTCAAATCCATCCTCCAAATCAAAAAACCCCAATTTCTAAGAAGTAAGTAAACCCTAGAAACCATTATAGTAAATCAAGAACAAGAAACATGTTTTCCAAGCTTAGGGATATAAAGAATTACCTTTAATTCTCCTTGTTTCCTTAAGCTTTTCTTGATTTTCTTCACTTTCTTCTTATGTTTCATCAAACAAATTTGAGAGTTTTTTTTTTTTGAAGTTTCGGCCATAGAGGATTTGTCAAAGTGAAAAGAAAAATTTTTCCCTTTTAAAATACCCATGACCGACTCAACAAGGGTATTTTGGTCATTTTTGCCAATTTAATTCAATTAAATATAATAAGCTTTAATTTGACAAATCAAATTTGCACACTTAAAGCTTAATAAAATCATGTCATTTGTAACCAATAATAATTAAATATTTTTCATAACAATTATGAAAAAGTATATCATTTAACTATTTAAATATTTAACATTTAAATATCTAAATAATTAATTAATATAATTATTATTATATATGTATTTTATGTACATTAAATAACAAATACATATATTAATGGCATGTGTCAAAGTCTCATTTGACAATTAATTAATGTGTATCTAATCAAATTATGTATCAGATATAAATACACAATAATTACGATTGACCAAAATTTCATAAATCATGTGTTTTCGTTTAACCGTTTAAACAATTCGAATTAACTAATTTAATCCGATGAAGTATTATGAATAATCTGTATTATACATAACTTGTTGCCCAAGTGCTCAACGAGTACACTTCATATTGTGGGACTCTCTAAGTTTAGGTTTATCCGTCACAAAATCTAATTTCGTGTCTATAATTCACCTTCTCATGAATTATGACAACCACGGATAATCTCACTAAACTATGCAAGTCGAGGTCATTGCATACGTATAATCCCTTTGTCACAGGTTATCCATATTATACCTGGGATATAGATAAGAACGTCAAATCCTTATGGTATAATATAGTCGACTTTCAAATTTACAATCTCTAAATAACACTCGGAACTTGCTTCAGAAGTTATACCACGGCCATGGATTTACTAGGTCTCAAAGACATGTAGGATACCTATGTCTTGTACACAGGACTGACGGATTCTATCTTGATACGCACTGGATATCATGAGCATCAGTCCACACCCAACGAACAGACGGAGGTCTGATCTAAATAGATCGATGACGTGACTGCGATCAAAGTATGGAGGATAACTCATATATCCACTGTGGTAGCTCAAGTCGAAGGACCATTATGCTCGCTCAACTCGAGAAAATTCCTATTGATGTTGGTATACAATCTATTAGGAAATCTTCAGTGAGTCATTCAGTGTTTATCAAATAAACATCTACATGTCTATATGAGTCTCCCGAGACTCATGGTTCATTGGGATAAACCATCGGACCAAGTCACGATATACGACATGAACTGGTCTCAGCGGATTTTACTAACTGACCCGTGTTAGTAAATCTTGACCAGGAACTTTATTTAATGATATACAACTTATAGTGACGCTTCCCAATATCAATTACAAACTACGTTGTAACTGTGCACTACGTTGTAAATCCTAGGGTCTTTGTCTAATATACACGTATCACTAAATCAAATTTAGTTTCAATCTAATCATAATTAGATATCTAATCGTAATTTGATCAAATATGTATATAAAAGACAAGAGGTGCTACCATTAAATAAGTAATATTATGTAAAAAGGAATTGTTCGTATTCATGAATCAGACATAAATACGATCCGGATTGGCACTCCGAGCACCAACCCTAACAATTTCAACTTTGGAGGTGACCTCTAACTCCTTCTTTCTACTAGTACAATAGTACTATGACATATATCATCTTTCTAATGGACCCTTGTCTGCTAATAGCAGTTCCACTAAGGAAGCGTTCATATGAAGATTATTCTTTAGGTCGACATGTGTTCCTGACTGCAGGCCTAATTCTGAGCACCTACATCCAATCCTCCATCAAATCATTTTTTTGAAATAAACGGTGTTTAAGATGGGGACATTTGTCATGACGCTCGTACATTGCGCTTATAAACGCTTGGTAGGTTAGTTATTTGACTAATTCATTTCTTATATGTCTGGTTTAGGAAAAACACCTATGCTAAGAAACGTAGAGCTAAACAACTAGATATTTGTTATAAATGCGCATGATAGAAGTGAAACACCCGTTGTCATTCTTTAGGAATGATTTTTTAAAATTGTGAAGATAAAATTCAATTTATTAGAATGGCTTGAGTAATGAGTCCTTAAATGATATATTATTGACTCTTGAGACTCGTCCTAGTTGATATGTGCATAGAGCGATTCATAATTTACATACATAATTCTGAAAAGAAAGGCAATAATAAAGTTTCAGGAATCTGAATTTAAAAGACCATGTTTTCCAATTTGTAAGAAAATTGGATAAGAAATATATCACCGACCCATAGAGGGCATTCAAGCCGTTATTGGATGTAAAATTAGAGAAAGATATGAGCCACAATTACAACTACCAATACATATTGTTTCAATTTATTTTTTTTGATTTTAATATTTTCTGACAATACCTAATCTTCTTGGCTTTCACAATCCATTTTGATGTTCATTTGACCAATTGTTATTTTACAGATACCGGTGATATTATCACTTATCTTTTTCAGGATCTATAAATACAACTATTTATTTCTCTCTTGCAAACATTCAAATAAGATAGAGTGAAATAATGGAGAAAACTTCAGGTCGACGAATCACTAATATCTATGTATTTTGTGGCTCTAGCTCTAGAAACAATCAAGAATTTGTTGAGGTTGTAAAGAATTAGGTAAGGTCATGGCTAAAAGAAAAATACACTTAGTTTATGGAGGAAGCAATCTTGGGTTGATGAGATGTATTCCAATGGCCGCATAAAGAATGAAGCTGTCAACTTTTGGGAATTATCCCTAAATCTTTGCAGATGAAGGCCTTATCGGTAAATCAAATGGACAATAATTCATTGTCTCAGGTATGTCTGAAAGGCTCATTGAAATGGTTTATCATGCTGATGTTTTTATTACTTTACCAGATGGGCTGGACATTTTGGAGGAAATATTCACAGTTGTATCATGGGCAAATTTGAACATCCACCAAAAACCCATTAAACTGTTCAATGTAAATTATATTTTTGATTTTCTTTTGATATTTTCTGAGGACGTTAAAAAACTTGGGTTTATTTCAAAACCAACAAGAGGTATCATTCTTAGTGCCAAAAGAGTGGACGAATTTATTCATCAACTGCAAGCCTATGAACCATAAATCGATCTAATCATTTCCAAGTTAGATTGGTCAAATAAGGATCATGAAAAGAAGCGTAGAATATATTTGAATCTTCCTCTATAAAATTTCTCTTTGTTTTCTTATATATTAGTGTTGTATTTACAAAGATTCAATTATAAGTTCCATAATAACCAGTGATGTCTTTTAAAACTTTACTTTTCTTATTCAGAGCAATTAAGTCTGTAGAGGTGTTTTAACACCTAATTCAATAAGACCTACTGGCCTGGGAGTCACTAGCATAAAGCTCGTTATAAGGATTGAAGATGTCTTATTGTATGTATATAGATTAAAAAAAAAGAAATTTATATGTGTGTGTGTGTGTGTAAACTCTAATGTAACTTTAGGATAAAAATATTAATGTTTTTTCAACAAGACATATAACTATTGTGGCCACAGATGAATTGATTTATACTTTGTCTTATGAGTGTATGGAAAGATGGTAAAAAAGTGTAGGAGAGCTTTCTTATTTGATAACTTAAAAAGAAAGAAAATAATTACTAACTTGTAATAATCTGTCGGTTAAGTTTTTGCTTAAATATCCGGATACTAGCAATAAGTTAGTTGGGAGTGTGATGAACATTAAAAAGTATACATTTAATAAATGAAAAATTAGTCATTTTATACTTATAGTTTCATTAATCCTCTTAACTTAGCACATTTGTGAAATAATAATTAATTTTATATTTTATTTATTTTTATTGTGATTTTTATTTCTTATGTAGGTGAAATATCACTTTATATGCTCAATTGGAAAATGGACACGATATCTGGATTACGGAGACATAGAAACCTAAAAAAGTGTGAAAACCAGGTTTGAATCAGTCTTGAAAACATTTACCGAATTCTGATTGGCTGCTAAATGAGCTTACAATTGATTTAACCATACATAATTGTATTCAATTATTATTAAAAAAATTGAAAAATAAAAAGTCAAAAATCACAAATCACCTAACTTCTTTGAAATTTTCAAAAGTTGTTTATGTGTATTTGTAACATCCCGCCTAAGCCAGGATGCTACCGGCAGAAGACAGGAAAACCCATCTCCATAAGCCTCTGAATCTGACAAAATTTCGGCATGATATATGCAGAACATCATGCAACCTGGCTTATAGCCAACACCAAGAGACAACATGTTCACACAATTCAACATATATGCAATCATCATCAAGGCCTCAGGCCTGAACTCAATGAACAAATGTAAATACTTGGCCTCCGGCCAAAACTCAAAATAGAACTATGCTAATACATAACTCATACATTTGAAACTACAAATGCAAATACAAAGACAAGGGCCGTGAGGACCCATAACTCGACCCAGGACTCAAAAACTCTCTTTACTGCAATTTGGGTGATCCACTGTCTTCAAAGTCTTCACTGAATTCCCGCTGATTCAAATAACCGCTACTAACCTGCAAAACTACAAACTGTTGTGGCGTGAGTCATAATGACTCAGTAAGTAACCATGCAAATATTTACAAGTCTGTTTTAACCATATAACCTTTATCCATTTAATTACCATACTAGTAGTTACTGATCTTTTTGTCTGAACACACACATACATACTTTAACTTCTGTTTACTACAATACATATTAATTCATCAAGTTCTAGCATCATTTCAATATGTTCTTTCTAAGTAAACATACAACTCATAATCATCATTAACATATATACCTTTAAATAAGATCATGCTATTATGCACTAGTATTTTACAAAATGTTACTTCTATATAAACATGCCACACACCAATATCAATCATATATATCTTTCGATGCAATCATGTCATGCTTTTGTGAACTATTACTTTAAGATCTTTTCTGAAAAACTTACATGCGAAAGTACTAGTGCCATAATGCATTAACACCAACTATATGCATCTCAAATGACTTACTATAATACATGATTTATATGCAGAAATTGCAAATCATATTTTACTTCAACATGCTATGCCTTTAGAACATATTTTATGAAAACCCCTTTCTGAAGAACTCTTGGTTGAAAACATTACTCGAAAACTGATTTCTGTTTTAAAATTCGGAATCTCTTATTATAAAACCGATGCTTCGGAAAACTTTCTTTTCTGAAAGCTGTAACTGAAAACTGAAATCTGAAAAACTGTTTCTAAACTCTGTTTCTGAAAACCGTGTACTATAATCTGGTTTCTGAAATCTACGCACTGAAAATCTGAAAACTGTGTACTGAAAATCTGAAAACTGAAAACTGCTCTACGTCCAGGACCATAACTCAACTGGACGTCTCTCTGCACCCATGACCATAACTCAACTGGGTGTACTCGATGCCCAGGACCATAACTCAACTGCGACATCTCTGAGGCTGGTGGTGCCCTACGTCCAGGACAAATACTCAACTGGCAACGTAGAGCTCTACACCCAGGACAACAACTCAACTGGCAGTGTAGCCACCACTAGGACCAGGTACACGATCCTAAGCCGCCATCCTGGCCCTACATGTGCACATGTTCTCTGTATCCGTCAATTCCAACTGTATCTCAAGTTACATACTGGGGTGAGGTTTTACCTCATGCCCCGAAAACCATATAACCATGATATGGATCTCAAAACTGTATAAACTTTTCAAAGAAAACTCTCTTTTAAAAATCCCTGTTACTTTTCTGTAAAACCTTTTGAATTTCAAAACTCTTCCAGTTTTATCATGTATGTATATGGATATGATCATGCACTCCCTTAATCTAATGACTTATGCATGTTCATTTCTAATACTTACTTTTATTCTAACCATACTTTTTACATAATACCACATATGTTCATGCATATGTTCATGCTCGTGTTTATGCATATGTACAAAGAAATTAACTATGCATTCTATTCCTTATATGCTTACAACTTAAGTCATCTCACATTCTATATACTTATACTGTTCACAATATACTTTATACACATCTATACCATCATAACTTAGCTTACCTCCATAACTTGCCTTATTAATGGCTCACAAAACAATATAATGTGTAGTTATATTCATACACACACAATCGATCATTATAAACGAATGTATGACTTTATATAACAAGTTTACTTATTCATTCATTTCCATTACTCATTAATCATTTATAATCATACTAGAACATCTATCGACAATAGGTTTATTTAAGCATTTTCTAAAATTATTAGCTATGCTTAATCAAATACACACAAACAATATGTATATGTACTTACTTATTTCTCCGTGAATATTTACCCGCTTGTACCTTTATACTTACTTCCTTATAATTATCATCTTTTAAACTTTAATCCCATACCCTATGGTGTAGTTTCTACAACCCCCAAACCCAAGTCTCAAATATATTAGGTTTATCAGTATTTACTCTCGCTTCCTGTATACGCATATACTTTGTCATTCTTATACTTTTCAATCTAAAGCTTACTGATGTCTTTCTATTTATATACGTATATATATATATCTCTTTACCTCTATATGCTCATGCTTGTCTTTTACTCATACACATGCTTATAGTTACTTGTTCTTATCTATATGTATATATAAGTACACTTGCCTCTTTTTCCTACATTCATCTTTATATATATATACAAGTTTAATACATATAACCATATACAACTTTATTATATTAATAATGTCGAACAACATTAAATCTCTTAAGTATTCGTAGCATGAGTTACTTACCTGGTTTGCGGTCACTCCTAACCTAGATCTGATCTGTCAAAACAATAATAACACAGGGTTAGAACGGCTATTTGCGGAACTTCCAACTCATCTATACTAAACTACGGACTTTCTCGGAATACACGAATCCTCTCTGATTCTACCGTTCAAACTTAATTACTCTTAGGGATGGCAAGAAGATCCGGATCCGGCCCGGGTCCGCATGGACCCAGAAGACCCGGGTCCGGTTAGACCCGGATCCGCTTAAAAAATTTGCGGATCCGGGTCTTGTTTTAAAGGACCCGCATCATACCGGGTCCGGACAATTCCGGACCCGGGTACCCGGGACCCGGTATAATAAAAAAAAAATAAATAAAAATGAATAAATAAAAAAAAAACAAACAAACAAACAAACTTAACAAATTAACCCTAAACCTAAATCCATCATTCGGTCATTTCCCCGCTTGAACAAACCCCCTGTTCAAAGCATCAAGGTTTGTTTTTTTTCTTCTTCAGGTATTCTTTTGTCTTTAATTTATTTTCTCCCTCCAAAAGTCTATATCTTTTCTTTTTTTTGCTGTTTGGTTAGTCGGAAAGTACATGAAAGTGAAAGAAAATGCATTTTCTTTCAGGTTTTGTTCATTTTGTTATCTCTGGGTACATTAATAAGTTAAAATATCAATCAATATTGTATTTTTTTTATTTTATTTTATCTTCTTTGTTTGTGCAATTTTGAATTAATTAAAGCTAAAGAGAAAGGAAAAGAAAATGAGTTCATAATGACAAGTCCAATTTCTTTTTATGATTTGTCAGAGGCCAAGTAGATTGTGGATCCCGGTATAATTAAAAAAAACAGTGTGCAGTTGTGGATCCCGGGTCCATTCTGGGTATACCCGAGTCCATATCCGAACCCGGGTCCGCCGATCTTGCGGATCCGGACCCGTACGGATCCGGGTCCGGATCCGGAAATTGCCATCCCTAATTACTCTAATATATGCTCATACACTGTTCTAAACTAGCTAGATGGTTCGGATTCTCATTTTACGCGTTTGCGGCAAAACTTGCGGAAAAGTTTCCGCAAACGCTACGAAAAGGTCTCGAACCCTACGAACTAATCCAGAATTACTTAATTACCCTAGCAATATCATATTTATATCTTAACCATGGTTACGGTCATCTACGCGAGAAACTCCGTTTTACCGGAAACTCGCTAATTCTACCGGATCGATCAAATCTAATCCGTTCTCACTCGAATTCTACAACAAGCATCGATTTAACATATAACAACACATCCAATTCATTTCATGTCAATTCGCTACACTACGGAACTACTGGAAACATCCGAATATAAAATTGTTAACTTTAAAATAACAAATTCTAAACGGAGAGTCGTACCGAAATTCCGAGGCCATATTCGGACTCCCATCGGCCATACGAACGCGCTGGTGTCGTCGGAATTCTGATCGGAGTTACTGTTCATCTGGGTCTACTATTCACGCGCGGCTTTCCTCGTTTCGCGTGCAACCGGCCGTTGTTCGGCAAAATCGACTCCGCACACTCATATACTCGTCAAGGGCTTCGATTCGGTAGGTGGCTCGGGCCGTGAAACGAACCGACGAGCCGGAACCACGAAACCCATTGCGCGACCGTTTCTCCCTTCCTGCGCCATTTCCGGCCACCCTTAGCGTCGGCGCCGGCCACCGGCAGGTGTGCAGTGGCCAGACGCATCGTCGACTGGTGGTACGCCGGCGAGATGCCGGCCGAAGGCCACCGGCGCGACACCTTCTCTCTTTCTCTCTCCCCTGCGTTTCCTTCTCTGTTTTTGCGTTTATTTCCCTCCTTTCTCTCTTTATTTTCTGTATTTGCCATATAATAATAATACAAATATCTTGTCTCAAATTTACCAAACTGCCCCCACCTATAAGGGTAATTTCGGAAATCATCATTTTTTAAGCCCTTCTGGCGCGATTCTCGAAATGTGTTCAACACGAAAGTTGTTTGTCTCGGAAAAACGAGTTTGATGATTCAATAATCAACTCGATCGGAGTTCTTTTGCTAACTCTATGACCAAAACTGTAAACTTTAAGCGTTTTACGAAAATCGCGCAACCGACTTTTGATCCCCATGTGTTTTCCGACGCGACGAAAATTCATAATCTATTATTCCAACCCATATAACATCACTTGAACTCTTATTCTTCATTATCAATAGACCCGGCCGGCGGTTCGGTTCCGGTTCGGAACCGAACCTAACCGGCCGGTTTCCGGTTCCACACTTAAGTGGAACCGGAACCTAAAACCGAACCGGAACCGAACGGTTCGGTTCCGTTTATTATTTTTTTTTAATTAATTAAAATAAAAAAATGAGAGGAATCAAAGCTTAAATAAAAAAAATTATTAATTAAAAAAATGAGATTAAATTTATAAATAAAAAAAAATTTATTACATTGAAGAGCTTGAGCTTAAATTTTTAAAAATTTAAGTTGCCTATGTATCCTCCAAGGGTGAGAGGAATCAAAGCTCACGTAGTTCCATTACAAGTTTAAGACATATCCCCTTTGTAAATTATAATTTTACAATTATCAATCATCATTATCAGTTGATCATTCGGCTCCGGTTCCGCTTGCACTTGTATTGAAGTAACAAATTAACAACTAAATAAATTGAGATTGAGAATAAGAATATAAGATTATAAGAGAATTGTATTGAAGTAAGATTGAGAATAAGATAATTATAGAAAATGAGAGAGTTGAGAATTTGGTGTGATGAAATTATGAAAAATGAATCCTATTTATAGAATTTTAGAATTTTTTTGATACCAAAAATGCCCCTAAATATAACCGTTTTATTACCGTTATTAGGGGTACATTAGTAATTTTTATTTTATATAATAAAAATATTTTTTTTAATTATTTTTTTTTTTGGCAGGGAGCCAAACGACTCCCTGCATCCCCCAACGGCTACTAGCCGTTGGGGGAATTAGGCCCCCAACGGCTAGTATCCGTTGGGGGCCGTAGGGTTCCTGTTGGAACCCTACGGTTCCAACAGGAACCCGACGGTTCCAACCGGAACCGTTCGGTTCCGGTTGGAACCGTCCGAACCGGTGGAACCGTACGGTTCCACCGGTTCGAGTTGGGGTGGAACCCCAACCGAACCGGTTCGGTTCCGGTTCGGTTCCGGTTCCGAACCGGAACCGTGGCCGGGTCTAATTATCATCATGCTCCGAGACTATAACATCGGTCCGGGAATCCTCTAGAACAGTCCCGAAAATCTGGGTTGTTACAGTATTCTTGTAGAATTTCTGAAGGAGTGTCAGTCTTTATGTGTTTTATTTTTTAATTTATGTTGTAATTTCTTTCACTTTATTAATAAAATTATGTTTGTTTTTATTCATATCATGAATAGCACAATTTCTTTCAGTTGAGGTAAAATATTGAAAATCTTAGGTTTCATTTGGTATATCTTTTCAAAAAGTATTTCTTCAAGTATAACTTTTACTAGTAGAGCTTTGAGAAGTATAGTTTTTGATTAAAAAAAATTAAAATTAAGTGTTTGGCTGTGAATGAGGGCTTTTATTAAAAATTATAAAATAATTTTTTAAATAAGTTTTCTTTAAGTTGTATTATGAAAGAAATGAAATAATATTGCTAAATTAAATAAGGGTATTATAGATAATTTAACCCTTTAAAAAAGCTTTACAAGCTTTACTCCATAGTAGAGGTAAAATAGTTTTTTAATCCTCAAAAGCTCCACTTAAAATACAACCAAACACCACCAAAATTTTTGAAAATAGCTTTTGAGATTAAAACAAAAACTATTTTACATCTACTAGAAGTCATACCAAACATGCATGTAGTATGAAAATATAGGTTAATTTTACTTATGTTATAAATATAAATTTATTGGGGCATATATGGGACCCATAGGGTCAGATCGGTGCCTCACACAGCGGGAGTGGCTCTAACCCGTGGATATCAAGCATGAGTGTATTTTTAAATAATTTAATGGAATACTATATTTCATTACGAGTGCATAGGAAAAAAAATCGCAGCTAAATCGGAATGCGGAACCTCAAAAATAAGAGAACTCACACGCTACAGTGCATAGCGCCATTACATTTTTTTTTTTAAAATTTTTTATTTGTTAAATTATTTTTCAAAATAATTCTTTTCGATCTTCCCTAAACACTTCTAAACAACCAAAATTATTTTTTAACATCAACACATGTCAAAGAATAAAATCATGTTTTTCAAAATATCAAATCTTTTTACAAAAAAACATATATTTATTCTAAATACGCACATGCATAATTTTTGAATTTAAGATACAAATCAAATTAGAATCCCACAACGAAGTGACTCATGAACAATTCTAGGACACTCAAAGATGGTCAAGTGATTCTAGAATGGTAGTCATAGCTCCAAGCTATCATCTAGAGTTCCAAAGTCCAATTTAATGTTTCATATCCAACATGAACATTTTGATCAAATCACAAGCATATTGTGTTTATACTTCCAAAACATACATACATAATTTATAACCTTAATTTCAACATTAAGCTATATTATTATGTATCCAATAAATAATACATCACTATATACTTCATTAATGAAAACAACTCACTAATGAAAATATAGTTTTAGAGAAGATCAAACTTACCTAGTAAGCTTGATTCCAAGGTCCAATCTTCTTCTCCTTGTTGAAATGTTATAGAGAACTTCCAAAGTTAGCAAGCTTGACTCCAAGATCCAATATTGATTCCAATGCTAGCAAGCTTGATTCCAAGATCCAATCTTGATTTCTCCTTGTTGAAATTTTGTAGAGAACTTCCAAAGCTTCTATAAACATTTCTTTTACTCAGGCTAATATTTCTAAATCTTGCTTGTTTTAGCTTTCACAAGCTTAACTTTCATAAGCTCAAGCTTAATTAAAAATTTGCTCAAACTTGCCTTTTATAGCAAAACTTATGCAATTTTTAATTAATAAAAATCTTAATAACTTTTAGGTGGGCTTAATCTAATTTGTCCAAATATGTATAGTTAGGTGTGACTAATCACTTTTGTCTACCACTTTGATTTAATCCAATTAAATCAAGACAAAGTTTAACCATTGGATTAGTTGATTGTCTACCACTTTGATTTAATCTAATTAAATCAAGTCAAATACACCTATTATTACATATTTATAATTACCAAAATATCCTCCAATTGTAGAGATATTTATGAAATTACAATAAAGTCCTTGTGTGATTTTAGAATAATCCAATTAATCCAGGGTCAAAGTAAATAATTAATGTTATCCAATGGAGAAGAACTTGAAGCTTACAAATGGCGTGAGGAAACTCTCCCCTTCATTTTTTTTTTTGCTTCTCATTTTAGGGATGAATGAATAGTGTCTTATATTTATACTACGGGCTGATTTTTGACTGAAAAATAAGTGGTTTAAGTGGTGCCACATGGCACAACTTAAAGCAGTCCACATTTTTCCCTGTAGCTGCCACACAAATAATAATTTTTGACTTGGTTCTATTCTGCATTTGAGAAAATGAACAGCGTGAAAATTGTAGGACTCGGTATTATATTTCCGACGATATAAAATTTGAAATAATCGGAGATCGTATGAAAAAGTTAGGATTGACATACGAAAGGGCTGCATGTTGACTCAAATGAATAGTAAAGGTGTTGAATCTGAAAATTTATCCAGGACCTCCGGACGAGATTCCTAAGGTTCGAAACCTATTTTAATATTATTTTATGAGTTCTAAGATGTTACTCATGATGATTCATTATATCAGATATGACTGGTCTGACCAGGGTGTTGCAATCTTCTGACCTTAGTATTTTATTTTATTATTGTATTATCTTTGCATCCAATTTAATTGTCATGCCACTTCATTCAATTTAATCTTCTATTTTATTGCTTATATATTATTGTTAGTAGTATTATTTTATTCTTCTAAATTAATTATCATATGAATCAACTCCGGACTTACTAAATTATTTTATTACTTCTACACTCCTACACTTGAGAGTAAAATACCACTTTTGTGAATGTGTCAAGAGCGATACTAACTATTAAGTGACACTTTAGCTCCCAATATATGGACCGATAAAAATAGATAGTATTTGATTAGTTGGGCGAGTGTGTCACAATGTACTTACACCGATTTCTTTTCCATGTTCTCTTACCCAACATCAATTCAACTTCAAAATTTAAATATGTTAATCTATATACTATATAGGATGCCTTTGAAAATTTGAGAAATTGCCACTGAAAACCTATAAAGAAGTAGAGAGCAAATAGAGGCTGCGTCTCTCCTATATGACATGAATTTTCAACTGCTTAACCCTAATTCTTCCTGCTTTGGTTTTTCCTTTGTAATTCATTTGATTTGTCAATATATTAATGTTAAAAATATTTATGTATATTATAGATTCATGCATTTTGAGTATACATGTTAGTAAGTAGCATCATTACTAAGTGCCTTATTTATTCAAGGAACATTCCCACATCCCAGATTCAAAAAGGTAAGTATCAGTGTTTTCGGAATCAGATCAGGGAAAAAGGTTAATGGATCGTATCTAAAAAATCAGTAAAATCAGTTTACGTAATAAATAATTTTATTTAATTAAAAATTAAAAAAATTAAAAAAATTTGGGTTGGTTCGATACAGTTTGGCCTTGAGTCTGATCCGATCATATATAAAAATTAATCTAACAAAAAAACGTTATAGTTCTCAAAACTATGGTATGAATTTTTTAATAGTTGGTATTTCTGTTCCATCCAATACAGTGAGCCAATTCAATTTTGTTTTTTTGACACACAAGAATAGGATGATTATTATTCTATTCGTGGTTTCAGGTTTTTAATATTAAAAAAAAAAAAAGGGTTTATTTATTTGGACAAGTGAAGTTACAGTGTCGGCTGCAACGCCATATTTTATTATATATAATGTTGTTAGCAGTCCTCGGAATACTCATTGATATTCATTTGAATAGAATAATGAATAGATGGCGTTCTTGTGTGGTGGCTGCTGCCACGTGTTGATTATATAAAAAAATCTGGATATTTATCTATTACAATAAATTCAACAACTGCCGCTACTAATTGGTTGGTGGCTGCATTTCTCTGAGAAAAAAATATTGGTAACGGCTCTCGTTTTCATGAAAATTTATATAAGGCCGGTTTTTATATGATTATTCAATCAATAAATGATATATGTTGTAGTTTTTTCTTTCTCGATTTTGATTGATCATTCTCAAAATATATCAAATATGTGTCATTTATTAATTGAATTGTCGTAAAAAACAATCCTAAAAAAGTTTGTTAAATTTGTTCCATATTTATTTTCTTTCAAGGAATGGGGTTATGGGTTTGAATGGTTGAATTTGAAAAGCCTTGCTTGTGGAAAATATTGCTTAGTGGTTGTTGGGACATTTGTCAATTCCCAAGATGTTAGGATACTTGTTTACTCACCCATGATGGATTGACGATGTAATAACCCAAAATTCGTTTCATGAGCATTATTGGATTATTCGCAATAAACAAGGGTCAAACGTGTCAAAATAGGTTAAGGGGTCTAAATTAACCAATGAAGAAACTGCAAGGGGCTAACCGAAATTCAACATGAAACTTCTTATTCCTTGCAACAAAAACGTGACCAACCTCTCCCTTGAAGAGACAGACAACGCGTGGAGGGGAGAGAGAAATCCGGCCATCATAGGTCATTTTTTCGATGATTAGAGCTAGGGGAAATGTAGAGGAAGACTTGTGGAGCATTTTAACGGTGGTGCTATCACCAGAGATGGCGATTTCAGGCTAAAAGAGAATATGAGTAAAGATTTGATTTTTGGCCAATTCACAAGGAATCATGGCGTGTTTGACCACATGACCTCCACAAAAGGACTCCGGAGAGCATTGCACATCTACTGGTGTCGAGATGTCGGGGTCACTTGTGTCTTGGGTAGTTTGTTGTCTTCAATATTTCCGACGTGCTGTACTGATTATTTCGTGCGATAATGAACTTGAGCTTTGACTTTTCTTGTATTTAAGTGTATTATCGAATTTTTACGTTGTTAATTTAATAGTTTTGAAGTGTTTTATTGTATTAATTATTGAATTATGGTGTTGGATATAAAATGTAGATATGTATGGTTATTGTGGGCCCTGGATGAACATTTTTTGGTATTGGATTTTACGTGGGAAGTTCGTGTTTTAAACGGAACCATGTCGAATTTCCGTTAGAATTGTACGGGATATTAAATTGGAAGTTTTACATCTTAGGTTTCGAGATAGTACTTTTGAGTGGCCATTTGACAGTCACCGATCAACGGACCCACGTGCCTTGTTAGGCATGTCAAGTGGGCCCGATGAGAGTTTTTAGTAGTGTAATCAACATAATAGATTTGACATGTTGAGCACTGTTGAGAGGTTGGTTTCGCATTTCGAATGTCGGATTGAGGTAGAGATTCGATTTCACACCTTAATTATGGTATTTAAATGTATTTATATATATCATTATTGTAGGCATTGCATTTTCGCATGTGAAACCCGATGATGAGTCTCAATTGGAGGCACTACCTTTTTAGCTAAGGATATTGCGGGAAACGGAGGTCGGAAGGGGAAATTCGGAATAAATATGTCATCAAGTTCATTCCACAAGTTCACTGTCTTCGTTGGTGCCGCGTTCGTTACTTCGTTCGAACCTCGTGCAGATTGCGGACGTTCGTGCCACGTTCTAATTGGCGTTCGAACGGAGCCGGTGTTTCTGGTTTTGCTGCTAGCTTCACACCCCAGCCCATTTAGCCCCCCAAAGCCCATAAAACATATCCCAAATTAATTAAATAAATATTAATTAAAACATTAACTAAATAAGATAATAATTAAATTAATTAAATAATTAAATAAAATATTTACCAAACTTAAACTAAAATCATGCCTAATATAAATAAATTGAATATATTATATACTAAAACTAAAAATAAGATTTGCCTAATTAAAATCAATCTTAACCAATTAAAGCCAATCACATGTTTGACTTCCTAATTCAATAAGATATCCACCAATTTAAAGGTATTGACTTCCTAAATAAACCAAATTTGTCCCCCCTCAATCTTTGACTTTCCTTGCTAAACACCAATCATATCCCTCTTTAATGCCAAAATCTCTTCCTTGTGAGACAAGGTGAAGCCCTAGCCCTTCTCTATATAAACAACCCCTAACCTAGCCACCCCTTCTCTCGGATCTCTCTAGCTCAGACACACAATTCACACAAGAAATATTAGACATCACAAAAATCACTCCTCTCAACCTTACCCTCACATCACCGAAACTACAAGCAAAAACAACCCTAACCACCACCGAAAATCACCCCCTCTAAACCTTCACACATCACCAAAAATTACACAAAACACAGCAGCCTAAATCACTCCCAAAATAGTCCCTAAAATCCCTTGGAACAGTAACATATAAGACACTTACAATCCTTGAAATAACCACACAAAAACCGCACCAAAAAGAAACACAAAACAGTCCATCAAGAACATCAAAACAGTCCACAAACAGTAAGCAGAGGACACAGGGGAAACGGCAGCAAAACCACAAGGGAGCAGCAGAAAAACGGAGGCGGAACAGTAGCTTGAGCGGCCGAACAACGAAGGAAGAGGCAAACCAGTGAACCAGAAAAGTTGCGGAGCTTTAACCCCATTCCGATCTTCGTGAAACGCGAGTCCGAGAGACAGCTTAAAAGGTTAGACCTGAGGGTATCTTTCACACTTATTCTTATTTAATTTCTGGTCATTTATTTTGATTATATTTCTGTATTTGTGGCATTTGTTGTGTGTATGATGTGTGTTGTGGGTATTGGATGAATGGAAGAGTGTCGTCTCTTGTGGTATATAGGATGGAAACCCAGACGTAAATTCCGTAGCCGAATCCGAATGGACGGTAGTTGCGGTCTGTACTTGGGACACAACTCCACGTACCACTTGAGCAAACGGCACCTTCTCTTGTTTTGTTTGCTTTGGTTTGTTTATTTCTCGTCATTTAAATTCTGTAGGTTTCTTATTCCTGCATGATACGATCGAGTGCATGGGTAGTAAGTGCGATGAAAGGTCTCCTAATTGGAGGGATTAAAATCCTTCACCACAATGCTTTGCCGCACCGATTGATGTGTGTTCGGTTGAATGCGAAATACGTTCAATCGGACATACTTAGTTTGATATGATTGTCTTTATTTTCGTATGCATGATTCAACCAAGCGCATGGGCTTAGTAAGTGTGATGTGAGATCCCCTATGGGGAGGGGCTAAAGCCCTTTACCACGATACTTTGCCGCGCCGGTTGATGTGTGTTCGGTTGGATACAAGATACATTCAATCAGCACATTATGTTTAATATTATTGCTTTTAATTCTTTGTATGCATGATTCCGTCGAGCGCATGGGCTTAGTATGTTGGTCTAAAGGTCCTCTCTTTGAGAGATCAAGAGCCCCCAAAAGGCCACCTTACGGCAGTACTTCGCCGCGCCCCCTTTATTTTGTCGTTTACGTATTGCGTCCCATTTCATGCATCAGGTCTGTTCCCGTTCGAACGCGTTTACGAACGTAACTCGAACGCGCATGTATTTTGCCTTGTCATGCATTCTGTTTCATTTCTGTTCGAACGCGTTCACGAACGCCACACGAACGTGAGTATTCTGTTTCATTTCCGTTCGAACGCATTAACAAACGCCAACGAACGAGAGCATTTTGTTTCATTTCCGTTCAAACGCGTTAACAAACGCCATACGAACGCGAACCTTCTGTTTACCATTCGAACGCGTTTACGAACGCTACACGAACGCACACGCACTTTCTTAGTTTCATAATGTATCAGGTCTGTTCCGTTCGACGCGTTCTCGGACGCTACACGAACGCGAACCTTCTGTTTACCGTTCGCACGCGTTATCGAACGCTACACGAACGCGCACCCACTGAACTGAGTCCTTTTCATTAGATTTCATGCATGGTTTTCCTAGTAGCTATCCCCACATGTATGAATACAAATATGTTAATGTCTTGCGATTCATATGTTTATGTCATGATAACATTTGAGTATTCTTTCTTGCGGTATATCGGATGGAAACCCAGACGTAAATTCCGTAGCCGATTCCGAATGGACGGTAGTGCGGTCTGTACTTGGGATACAATTCCACGTACCACTTGGAAAAATGCCCATATGTATGCTTGTATGGTTAATATGTGCGCTTGTGTTTTATTTAATGTAATATGTCAATGAAGTTGTATGTTCGTTGCTACTTTGATATACTTTTAAGCACACACTGTTAAATGTGAGATATATGTGAAATGTGTGCATAAGTTTTATTTTGTGTATGGGAATCTAGAAGCATGATACTCTTAGAAATAAGTGTTACTTAAGCTTGATTAAATTATTACATAAATCCTTTCATTACAAGTGACATGAGTAAGGGACCATTCCGAACCCAACGGTTTGAGGTCTTTCCTTGCGAGGGGTGAGTGCGGCCTTAAAACTTTGTCCCGGTTCACACCGGGTGGCGACTCCATATTATTTCGTACTTCCCAACTAGTGCCGCGAGCCTAGAACGGCGTCGCCCAGGTCCCGTTGTCTACAATTATGTTGTGTATATAAAAATGATATAAAATATGTTTTAATATTAGTCATGTTTTATATAATGTGAGGTGGCGCGTCATGCGGTACGACATGACCATTATGAGTTTATTTGATTTATTTTTATAAATTTATGCATGATAGTACAAATTTAAAATGAAATGGACTCGGATTGGTAATGAAATTTAAAATTAGATATGTGTAAAATTAGTATATGTGGAGCCCTGTTGTGGATCACATCTTGGATATTATATTGTCATGTTGCGGTATTTATTCGTGTGGAGCCCAGTTGTGGCCCACCTCATAGACCTTGGTTGCCCCATTATGGAAATCATTATGCGGCCGCAATTGGCGCTATTTGGACAGTGATGACGCATCCCTGGATGTAAGTCCCTACCTACACAGGGTTTCTTTATTATTGACCCGTTGTGCCATTTGTTTATTGTTGCCCCGTTGTTGGACTTGTTATGCGGCTCTGTCGTGACACATGTTTACGCATCCCCGTGTGACATTTCATTCATGCGATTTTTCTTTAAAATGATTAATTATTATCGATGATGCATATTTTAATTATACTTGTGTATACGTATAATTTATAATTTTTCTCCTAACATTTGCATCATCAGTATTTATTTTATTAGACATACACATATCTATATATTTTACTAACCATGTAGGATTTTTGTAAAACCATTTAAGGTGCGTTATTTAATCTGTATTAAGTGCATGGTTTTGTTCATCCCTTAATATCAATTATCCATATATAAGTTTGGATGACTTGGAAAGTGAGGAGCTTGGCTGATTCCTCGGAGATTTTGATTATCAGATTATGAATTTATTTGGGTGATGTTTTCCATTATCTAACTATTGTTTGAATTTTGAATATTTATTCACGACAAGTGTTCACATTTATATGAGGGAATGTTGTAAATATTTTTTTACACGATTTTATATTTTCCTTTTGTTTTGAGACTTTGGGACATGTTTGAACTATTTGACCGATTTCTTTTAACTTTTGACCATTTGACTGGTCTTTGAATCATTTTATTTTGTATTATTTATTTAAATATCATTTACCTCGATTTTTGAACGTGACAACTTTTATGGTATCATAGTGCCAATTTTACCTTCTTTAGGATGTGACACATGTTAAGAAAAAGTTTTAAGTTTTTATTTTTACGTTTTCAATATTTTGGTCCGTATACATCATCCTAGTGTGAAAGTCTGGTAATATAATACATAGTCAGTTGAATAAGTATGTGAAGAGGGGAAGAATTGCCTTTTAACCATGAGAACAACCCTATTGTAGAGGTTGTGCTTGAGGCCCTAGAGCTATTGCAAACTTTGTTATGAGATAATGTGGCAACCATATTATAGTTGTGATATACTACATCGTTTTGGAAGATGTATGTGATGGGCTTTTCGGGAATAGCCTCAGATAATCTAGTAAGACACTTTCGGGACAAGATTCTGAGTTGGGTCACCCTGATATTGGAATAGGATTGAAAACTTGTGGTTTCAAGGCTTCAGAGTTGGACCACTATGTGCTGCCAAAAAGGTTAATATCTTACTAGTTAGGCAAGTCAGCATTGTATATATACCGAGTTCCAACTCTTGAAACAAGAGATCTAACTGTCGGTCAACATCAAGTTTGATTCGTTAAGCTATTCTGATATACTCTTTATTCGGTACCCCGAATACGAACTCATTAGAATAAAGGAGTCGATGAGGACCATCCATCATATAATAGTTTTATAGCTAGTTCTCACAGTTCAATACCTCTACATGAGCATCCTCGTTGCTACTCAGTTTGACCTCATAGGTTAGAAGTTTAGAAATTTCAATGTACGTGTAAGATGTTATTGATTTTGAGGAATTATAATTGTTGGAACTTTCAGGATAGAGGAGTAGATTTGAGTGGTAGCCAATTGAAGTAGAGTTGGGGGAAATAATAGAATGTGTAATAGGCAAGTGGTTAAACCCTTACAGTGATTAGTACAGATTGTTTAAATGCTCTTGTAAGCAATGTCTTTATTGACACGTGATCATTATGTGGTTGACTCGAAAACTACCCATTCATTTATATTTGTATTTCTTGCTTCTGAGTTGGACTTAAAGGTTGGATCTTTTAGTCCACCGTTGAGTTTGAGTACTCCAATGGGATGAACTTGTGCCCTCCATGTGCAGATCTTTTCGGGTAGTCGTTGGACCAGACAAGTTGACTGTTGACTTGATTGTGATATCGATGTATCTGTTTAATATGAACTTAGGTGTGGACTGGTGGTCCTACTAACAGTTTGGTCAATTACCACAATGTAGAATTGTGTTTCATATGATGGATGTGAAGCGACGTATCAAGTTGTTTTGGGTTTGAAGTCATCTATTTACGTTCTTAAGAAGCGTGTTGGAAAGAGAAGAAACATGAAGGCTTGATACATCTGTATTTGGGAGAGACTTGTTAGCTGCCAGTGGACACTCTTTTTTGTATTGATAATGATAAATTTTCTTAATGTGTTTCCAGATGAGTAGTATGGATTCATGTTGTGTTGTTTCAATTCCAAGCATGTTCTCCTAATTTATGTACCTCTATATCATAAGGTGACAATTGGATTATGGGAATAACGGGAGCAATTGTAAGAACTATTTGGCATATGACTTACACTATAGTGTTCTGTTTGTGAAATTTCGGTGTTGTTTTGATAAGGCCTTGATGGTCTATTTTTATTTTAAGTTGATTTTTATCAGTTGAACCAAGCTATAATCTACAAGAAGCATATGTGTCCTGAATTGATGACTTATTGGACCATTTAGTGGTTCTGAGTGCTTCTCCAAGTTTGACTTTGAATAAGGTTATCATCCGGAATGTGGCATACTGAAGTCGGCATTCAAAGCTCGATGTGTGCACTTCGAGTCTCTGGTTATGCCATTTTAATTAATTATTGCTCTAACAATTTTTATTAATCTCTTGGATATGTTCCTTAGACCTTATTTGGATCAATTTACTACTGTGATTTGAGGATATTCTGGTATATTCCAAGACTCAAAAGGAACATGAGATACATTTGGAGATTTTCTTATAGACTTTAAGAGTCCACCAATTATATGATATGGAGAATTGTGATTTTTGGATGTCAGAAGTCAAGATCGTACGATATGTCATTTTCAAAGATATTACATTGGTAGACCCAACAGTTAGGGGTTGTAATACTTTGGGAGATGCCTTAGTATGTGTCAGACATAGAAAGTCTTATTTGATTGGTTGGTCAAATCTGATGTTTTTATCGATAACTTTACGAAATGGCTATTCCATTGACGAGATTGACAAATACACCATTCACTATAATCTCCAATACTGAAGAACCGTAAGTAATATGTTATGTTGCTTGTGGCACTAGATTAAATCTTGTACTGTTACATGATGGCAAACATTTGGATGGTCGAGGAATAACTCTGGATGTGTTTCTTCATGTGAGAAGTATAATTTAATTGTATCGAAATACTCTAAACTTGGTGAGGTTCCTTTACCAGAAGTTCATCGGTTTAGACTAGTGGTACATCTGGAAGCTACCAAGTTGTATAGAGACTTTAATGAGGCAATACTGGCAATCAATAAATGAAACATGATGTGATAGGGCATGAATTTCGATGTATGATTTGCCATCTGATGAGGTCTGAACACTAGGGATTAGCAGAGATGCCATAGTCTTTAAGTATTGGAGAGTTGAAGTAGCACCCACTTATTTGTTATCTTATATTTGGATTCAAGGTTTATATCCAAGTTTTTAGAAGAGTCGTAAGATGCTTTGGGATCAGAATTGAATTTCAGTATTGTCTCATATCTTCATACTGATAGTCAGTTTGATATGTTTGTGCAAATCCCTAAGTGATTCACTTAGGACTTTGTTATGAAATTTGGAGTAGTTTTCTTCTCTATTGGGATGAAATAGGAGATCATGTTACTCATAGGCTAGTTTTGATTCAGGATGACTACTGGGAGTAATCGAGTAATAAGGGATCGCTTGCGAATGACGCAGAGCTACCAAAAGAGATATGTTATTTGAGAATGAAATTTCAAAAGTCTTGATTGAGATTATGATGTCTTAAAGATATTCTCCTTCTAAGGTGTTTTATGATTCAGTATTAAAGGCATGTTGGCCACGTGGTGTTCTGTCCCCTTTTAGTTTCTCAGATGATAAGCCTAGTTGCGTATGAACTAGTTTTTATCTCTATAAGTGTCCTATAAACATGAAGTTTTTGTACCGATATTATACTAGCGATGACATGTTTGGGACCAAGAGGTCTGAAACCCTTTGTGCTAAGAACAAAACTATGCAAATGCAAGATTTGGGTTTGAGATCCATCCATGTTGTGTAGCCCAATATTATACTAGCGATGACATGTTTGGGACTAAAAGGTCTGAAACCCTTGGTGCTAAGAACAAAACATGCTTTCAGGGTTTGGACTGAAGTGTTTGAGATTTTCCTGTCTATTTAATCTCCATACATGATATTGTACATTGATTTATTTTGTATTTTGAATTTCGGGACGAAATTCTTCAAATGAGAGATGGATGTAAAAATCTAAAATTCTTGTCAAAGACATTATTGGACATTCCCCCCATAAACAAGGGTCAAAATGTCAAAAGAGGTCAAGCGTCCAAATTAATCAATGAAAAAACTGCAGGGGGCTAACCAAAATTTACCATGCCACTATATAAATCAAACATCTCATATTTCTTACAATAAAAACATAACCAACCCCTTATTTGAATAGAGAGAAAACACATGGAGGGGAGACAGAGAAATCCAGCCATCTTATGTCATTTTTCGATAATTGGAGCTAGGGGAAATGTAAAGAAAGACTTGTGGAGAATTTTGGCGATGGTGGTGTCACCGGAGATGACAATTTTCAGCTAAAAATAAGCATGGGTGGAGATTCAATTTTTGGCCAATTTATGGCGAACCATGGCGAGTTTGACCATACAACCACCATAATTGGATTCAGGAGAGCAATGTGTGTCTACTGGTGTCAGGGTGCTGGAGTTCATCGGTGGGCAAGCTCTACGTGCCGTTGCATATGGCGACGCGTGAAGGCCACACACGGTTATGTCTTGGGCAATTTGTTGTCTTCGATGTTTCCGACATGCTAAGCTAATCCTATAACATGATAATGAACTCGAGCTTTGAATTTCCTTGTATTTAAGTATATTATCGAGTTTTTATGCGTGTTAATTTAATATTTTTAAAGTGTTTTATTGTATTAATTTTTGAATTGTGAAGTTGGATATGAAATGTGGATATGTATGGTTATTGTTGGCCTTGGATAAGTAATTTTTTGGTATTGAATTTTAAGTGGGAAGTCCGTGTTTTAAACGGAACCATGTCGAATTTCCGATAGAATTGCACGGGATATTAAAATTTGATATTTTATATCTTAAGTTTCGAAATGCTACTTTTGAGTGGCCATTTGGCTGTCACCTGTCAGCGAGATCCACATGCTTCGTAAGGCGTGTCGGTGGATCCAATGAGGGTTTTGTAGCAGTGTAACTAACAAAATAGATTTGATGCGTTGAGAAATGTTGAGAGGTCAGTTTCGCATTTAGAATGTTGGGTTGAGGTAGGGATTCAGTTTCACACATTAATTGTGGTTTTTAAATTTATTTATATGTATCACTATATTCTACATAAAAAATAATGTAAAATATATTTTAATATTAGCAATGTTTTTTATAATGAGAGGTACGGGTTAGACGGTACGCCGTGACCATTATAAGTTTATTTATTTTGTTTGTATAAATATCTGCATGGTAGTACAAATTTGAAATGGAGCAAACCTGGATTGGTAATGAAATTTAAAATTGGATATATATATATATATATATATATATATATATATATATATATATATATATATTATATATATATATATATATATAAAATTGATATATGTGGAGCCCCATTGTGATGCACATCTTGGATATTATATTACCACCTTACGGTATTTGCTTTTGTGGATCCCCGTTGTGGCCCGCCTTATTAACCTTGGTTGCCATATTGTGGCAATTATTACGCGGCCATGAGTGGCGCTATTTGGATGGTGATGACGCGTCCCTCGGTGTATGTCCATGCGCATGGTGTTTTTATAATTGCCATGTTGTGGCACTTGTTATGTGGCCTCATAGTGGCACATGTTTACGCAGCTTGTTGTGGCATTTCATTCACATGATTTTTCTTTAAAATGATTAATTATTATTAATGATTTATATTTTAATTATACATGTGTATATGTATAAATTATAAATTTTATCCTCACCTTTGCATCACTGATATTTATTTTTGCTCGACACACATATATTTATATATCTTACTAAATATGCAGTATTTTTGTAAAAATAATTCAGGTGATTATTTAATCTATACTGAGCGCGTCGTTTTGCTTACCCCTTAATATCAATCATCTAGGTATGAGTCAGGATGACTTGGAAAGTGAGGAACATGGGTGATTCCTCGAGGACTTTAGATCGTGTCAGGTTGATTATCTTCGCAAATCGATGTTGGTACATTCTCATAGGTATTTCATTTGTATTTAAGATTATCAGACTATGAATTTATTTGGGTGATGCATTCAATAATCAGAAAATTATTTGAATTTTGAATATTTATTCATGACAGGTGTTCACATTTATCTGTAGGGATGTTTTAAATATTTTTTTTACATGATTTTATATTCCTTTTTGTTTTAAAGTCTTCGGGGCATATTTTGACTCTTAGACCGATTTCCTTTAACTCTTGGTCATTTAATTGGTCTTTGAATCATTTTATTTTATATTATTTACTTAAATGTCATTGGCATTGGTTTTAGCTCGTGACAGATGTTAATGAGTATTCAGGATACATGTGAGGCCACCTCTTGATTATTTGGTGATTTTGATATTTGTCCTATCAACAATTGTTGTTTGATGACTAATGAAATATTGATTCAACCACTTGTCCCCCTTGATCATTTGATGACTAAGACTATATTTGGATTGATGGAAGGGGATGGAAGTGAGTGGAAAGGGATGGAAGATAATGTAACAAAAATAGGTATTAAGCCATTAAAAAGAAGCCGCCCAAATTAGGGGTTGAGAATATAACGTAACTTTAATAAAATAAAATTACATGTGAAAATTGATTTGTCCTTTGAAAAAATAATATTAAAATATTTGTCTTTTTAGTTTTAGAATCTAAAAGGGCTCAATTATCTTTAAAACATATCTAGTTACATTACATTCCATTACTATTTATTTACCAAATAATATTTTGGAATATCATATTATAAACATCTCAATTTTTTTCCCAAATAAAATTATGATATGTTACTCTCCATTCCGTTCCGTTCCATTTCATTCCATTGGAGTATATTCCATTTAAAATCATCATCTTCATCAATGCAAACATAGCCTAAGGGAATCCATTTGATGTTATAAATAGTTAGCAAAATCAAAGGAGAAGTATATAACAAAAGTAAGACAAAAAGTGAGCAACATGTGAGAAATCAAAGCAATACAAAGTTAAGAGGATTTTTTTTTTTTGGATAAGGTAAGTATTTTAACCAAAGAAAAACACAACAAAAGCACCTAGGCAAATCCCAGAGAGAACAAGCTAAAGAGGACAAACCCTTCAAACTAAACAACTAGAGCCAAACTGGCAAACAACAAAACAAACAAAGGAAATTCAGAAAATATCATTGGACAAATGCCAAAAATGATGAAGACATCTATTTTCATAAGATGATTTCACGTTCTTTAATAAACTAACACGAGTCCGCATAGTAAAAACAATATCCCTCTGAAGCACACTGGGAGACCGAGGAGGCTCACCATGAAGTCTATCATTCCTCTCTCTCCAAATAAAGTAGATAGCAGCTGCAAAGGAGATTCGAACAATCAAGTGACATAATAAACCCCTACAATACTGCTCCATCCAATAGACTGTATGAGGCCAATTGCGAGAGCTCCAAACAATACCACAATTTGCCAAGGTAGAAGACCAAACCTGAGAGGAAAAATGGCACTGAAAAAAGGTGATCTACATCCTCTCCAGAATTACGACAAAAAATATATGTAGACTGATTCGAAATGCCAAAGCCCATCAATTTGTCCTGAGTATACATGCCACCTTGAATCGATAACCAAAGAATGAAAGCATGTCTTGGGACTGTCTTACGAAACCACACGACTCGACTCAGCTCACTCGAGAACCCCTAGGCCGAAGAGCTTCCCAGACACTCCTGACCGAGAAAAATCCCCAATTGTCCTCCTCCCAAATCAACTCATCCTCCCTCGCGCTACTAGGGACGCAATCCAAAGGCAGAGTACAAGCCAACTCAAGAAAAGCAGCTGATCTAGCTCAGGGCCTCCTCCAAGAATACCCATCAATATTAGAAACCACCTTAGCTGCCTTGTCCCACCCTGAATCATAAAAGACTCAAGCATCCAAAATGTCTACAATTGGCCCCAAAGGATGCCAATTATCAAACCAAAAATAAGCCTTTTCCCCATTCCCAATCCTAAATCGCATCTTCCGTCGCACCCAAGACCCAAGACTGAAGACTCAAACTCTTCCTCCAACTGTTGGATAATTATGACCCATAGCATCACTATTTGTACAAAACATGGTGTTGTTGTACAAATTAACTATGTGACAAAGGAAATTGCTCTTTTATCATTTGTAATTGGATTACCAATATATATAAATGATAAAAGTCCATATGATTAGTACCAGATTAATAAGATATGAGACAATATTAATCCACGTAAGGTTTAATCATTAAATATCCCTAGTCGTAGTATTATCGAGACTGGACATCGATAATGCGGAATAGACTAGTATTACACTTGTGCGCGTTATGGAAGCGTAACGACATAGTTCTCATATATTTGGGTATTGGATACTCATGCAAGTGTAATAGGAGGTTCAGTTTACCGATGATACGGAAATAGCTTCGCTCTGGATAGACCCCTCAGAATTCCATTGGTAGTATGACTTTGTGTCTATGGGAATCCGAATCAGGGTAGGTGTATTTGGTCTTAACTTGAGACTTGCATCGCTAATACTTGCGACAATCAGTATACTTTGGTTTTGGTCGTCCGGGGCTTTAACAGGTTCTGTGTACGCCTCTTCTGGGTATATTGAGAATCGTAGTGTATTGGATGTGATGTCAAGATGGAAGTATTACTCCAGTCATATGGAGATGATGATCACGCAGGATACGGAACTAGTACTCTTAAGTACTGCAGTCATCGGGATAATATGACTAGGTCATGATTATCCGATTATAGAGACTAGTTACCAGAGATCCGATATATGCTTCGTACGAGGCAAACACAATTCCAGCCCTAGGCCTAGCATGTGATATCAATACTGGATCGTAATACGCAATACTATATATACTACGTCTGACATAGATTATATATTCCTTAAAGAATATTTCTGGAGAATTGGGTAGACACGGTGCTTTACTATAAGCCTACCATGTCTTGTAAATCGGTAAGAACGTGGTACCGGGTACGCACGTGTTCGGATAGTCCGACGATCAGATTTACTGCCAACATATCCATGGATCTCATGGGTCGCTTCCCGAAGATTCACTGATGATGTATGACTCGATCAGAATTAATCTGGGATTAATTATGAGAGAGAGAAAATTAATCTAGGATTAATGACGGAGAGAATTTATCTGGGATAAATTCTATTAGAAGAGAGAGAACGATTAATTTGGAATTAATCGATTAAATAATATATTCGATATATAAAATGAAATTAGATTTCATAGCGGAATTAAAATTGGATTTTAATTCCGGTGAATGAATTAATTTAGAATTAATTCGCGAGCGACTTTAATAGTAATTTCGCTAGGAATAATTATTTAATTCAATTTGATTTAATTAAGTCGCAACGGAAAATTCGTTAATTCAGAATTAACGAAAACGAGCCCGGAATGTGTTTGCGGGCCCACTCGAATTTTGAATTAAAGTGGGGCCCACACAAGTCACATCACCTAGTCAACTTTATCAACTTCTGGTTGATAGAAGTTGCTGGGAAATTTTGGTTGCTTGTAAATTACACAAGCTAATTTTATTGATGTGTGATTGACTTTTACCTAATTGATTTTGGTATATGGCATTTTTTATTTTAGAAATCAAAGTGTGAAACACATTTTTTTCTTCTCTTCTCCTCTCTCCACCGTGACTCTCCCTCTCTTTTCTCTCCATATTACCGAGAACAAGAAGGAACAACAAGGGAGTTTTGTTGCAAAATCTCAATTGCTAGCACATAAAGAGATCATACAAAGGTGATATAGAAACTTTTCCCATTGAGTTTGGAATCAAACTTGAAAGCTTGGAGCTAAACTATTCATACAAAGAGGAGCTTAGAGCACTACATAAAGGTTTGAAAATTTTTGTTATCTCTACATCTACTCAACCGAGCATTGTAAGTATTTTCCGCTACTTTACTTTGTGTATTCACACATCTTTTATGCTTAATGATCTTGGATTTGTTCTTAGAGAACCTAACAATGGTATCAGAGCCCAATTGAAGCATGAAATGGATTAGGGTTTATATACTTGAATTTGGGTATTTTTGCTTGGAGCATGATTTAATCAAATTGAGTGTTTAAGTATGCTTAGATAATGATAACTAAGAGTTATGCATGATTAATTTTATGAAAAATTGATTGGATTAATTTTCCCCAAATTTGAGGGCTTGGCCGAATGCATTGACCCTTTGTAGCTCATGGTGATTTTGTTTTTTTAGACCATTGGATGTGTTTAAAATGCATGGATAAATTGATTTGTGATTTAATTGGATTGAAATCAAAATTGATGGAAAAAAATGCCATAATGACGAGAGCTCAAAAGCATGTTATGAGGTTGATTTTGCTTCAATAATTTTGGACATGTATTGAAAATAATAAAGCATGATTAATTATGTAAATTGGTATTTTGGAAATGTTAATTTAAATAATTAATTATGGCTATACACTTTAATTAAATAAATTGTGATATTTGGAATATTGGAATTTAATTAATTAGGCTTCAATTTGGAATTGGGCTATTGATGTTATATTTGGGCCTTATGGGCTTGGTTGGGCCAAGTTGGTTTAGGAAAATTGGATTGGATCCAAATTGGGCCTAAAACCATTCCATAAAGTTCAAATATAATTAATGAGCCTTTTATATTTAATTGGGCCTAATGGGCCGAAATTATTTTATGGAAAATAGGGTGATTCCTTTATTGGGCCTTGGCATTTGGGTTTGAACCATATTGGACAAAGCCCATGCCTTATGAATTAATTAAAAGCCCATTGGACTTTAATTAAATTGACATTGGATGTTAATTGGGCCTTTGAGACCCATTAAAATTGGATTTAGAATCTAAGTCTAAAAGGCACATTAATAAAGTGTAATTATTTAATTTAGAATTAAATATGAATTAGTATTGAATACAAATTAAATCAGATTTAAAATTGTAGTTCGATATAATTCAAGAATTCGCACTTTGAGTACTTATTCTTAAACGAGTTGGACTCGCGCAAATTAAACCGTTGTTTGAACATTGGATGATCACTTAATTCAAAGATTAATTAATTGGATTAGATTGATTGAATAACATGCTTTGTGTGAATACATGGATGTATTGTATGAATAATGTATATCGGATGGATATTAGATGGGTGAGGGCAATTTTGGAAATTGTTATAATAAATTTAGAATTTATTAATTTGGACCTGCGTGTCCAGCCTTTATCTCTTGACTCTTTGTAATTCTCTTCTCACCAATTCCCCTCAATGTAATTAGATTTCTTTAGAAGTATTATGTAATTGGGTAGAAGTTAGAATAGTGCTAGCGGGAGAGAGGAAAGAGAGAGATTTGTTTTATGAACAAAATGTATCATATATACATCCCCATATCATTATTAATTTTATTGCGCCTTATTATGATTTTAGAATGCATGCTTAAGGGTGTATGATGAGACCTAATTAAAGATAATAAATTGGTTGCCAAATCGCGAAAAAAACTATCATTTTATATTAAGCGTTTTTCCTTCCATTGAGTGATTCTCTCTCAAGATCCAAGATTGACATTGGTTTGTTGGCCAAAGTCAAGATCAATGTCCATCACGGATGTGTTTGAATCATGAAAGCTTTGTTCCATATCGTACGCCTTGGGCAAGTTGTGATTTATTGGCCAAAGTCAATGTCACTTCTTGTTCATCGGCCTCGATTACGAAGCTTTCCCACTGTCAATGGGTCATGCTTAACTGGTTTCATTAAGCTTGTTGAGCCAAAGTCAAGGCTTAGTTGATTCAGAGGAAAAATATTAGGCAATATATTGGATATATTGGCATATATTAGATATATATTTCGGACTTGGAGGTCCACCTACTGGATCTAGGAATTGGATGAGATCCAATTAATCTTAGAGATCTACCTAGTTAAGTTTCATACAATTTGTTGGCCAAAGTCAAGGTTGTGTGTTATTTAACGGGATCTTAGCCCACTAGGAAACTAGGTTTCCCGAGTACTCCACAGAGGGTTAGAGCTCGCCGAAAAATAGTGGGAGGCAAGTATTAAATTTGCAATTTCATTTAGACATTTGCCAGTACGTGCTCATTTCAATTTTTCGTCATTAAAAAATTTATATATATTAGTTGGACTAATATTCAATTGTTGTTTTAATTAAACAGTTGGACTGTATTCAAACTACTTCATTTATAGTTGATTATATAATTGGATTATAGTAATCAAATTTATTTGAATTTAACCAATCAAATAGTAGTTGATTATATAGTTATACTATAGTAATCATTATATTCGATTGTACCCGAAATTGTTGATTGGATAGTTGGACTATTGGAATCAAGATAACTGAAAGATTAGCGTTTAAAACATAATCCTGGGTGAAAATGTCTTTAAGCGGCTTCAATTTTCAAATTGGAAATAGAACCTCAGAATAGTCCTGGGAGCCGAGAAGTTACTTTATTTGATAGAGTGACATCTCGGGCCTGAGCCCGGAGTTGAGCAAATAGTGGAGCATAAGCTTTGGAAGACTCATGGTGATGATAACTTTAGTGCTCAATCTGTTATGCTTGCCGCAATGACTCCTTAATTTCTTCGTCAGAACTAAGGATTAGATCCTTATAGTATGATATTGACATTGAAGGATCTTCATAGATCTATTCTTAGATCTTAGAAGTACTAATTGCAAAAGAAAACTCTTGGAGAGTTAATGGCTATGCTCAAGGAGACAGAGCCAGAGCTTGCAAAAGGGCAAGAAGTGCAATGCGCATCTTACTTCAACATCCCATAAGGTCAAGGCTTGGCCGAAGGCTTTTAGGGATATGAAAAATGGGCAAAGGCAAAATCGTCATAGTCTTCTAGGAAGACAAAGGATATATCCCAAGATGTCTGCCTAAAATGTGGCAAACGGTGTCACTGGAAGCGTGACTGCCGTATGGACAAGGTATACATGAAGGAAGTGAAGACGGACAAGGGTCCGGCTTCAAGTATGTTTGTTATAAACATGTCCACTGCTGGTTTTAAAATTGGATTTTAGATACTGGATGTGGTACATAAATATATGTACTGATGTGCGGGATCTGCTGATTAGCAGGATACTGACTTCAGGTGAGATTGACCTACGAGTCAGAAACAGGACGAAAGTCGCTGTTTTGGTTGTAAAAACCTAAATTTTGGAACTGCCATTTGGGCATGTACTTAAATTAGGTGACTGTTATAATGTATCTAGTTTGACTAGGAACATTATCTCTGTATCTAGTTTAACCCGTTGCGGGTATACCTTTATATTCTAGAACACTAAGTGTTTAGTTTATAAAGATGATATTGAGATAAGCACATTAGATGTGAAGAACAGAATTTATATTTAGAATATAAATAAATCTCAAACATATGATATGACAAACAAAAGCTCAAACTGAATAAATTTGTTGAGACTTAAAAGTGGCATTGTTGTCTTGGACACATTAACAAGACTCGTATATCCACACTTTCGAAGAGTGGGTACTATGACATATTTGATTCTAATTCAAATAATGTCTACGAATCTAGTTTATTAGGCAAAATGCCTAAGACACATTTTACTTGGTAAAAGTGCAAATGCCACTGATCTGTCAGCTCTCGTTCATGGTGACGTAAGTGAGCCCATGTCTAGCTAGGCTAGGGGTAGATATGAATACTTCGTAACCTTTACCGATGTGGCATCGCGTTACGGTTATGTGTATCTTATGAAACACCAGTCAGAAATTTTTTGAGTAATTCAAAGAGTTTTGACACGAAGTAAGAAAACAGACCGGTAAAAGTATTAAAAATATTATGGTCGGGCCATAGTGTAAAATACTTAAACATATGAGTTTCAAGATTACCAAAAAGAGTATGATATTCTTTCACAGTGGACTCCTCCCGGGACACCTCAATTTGACGGTGTGTTCGGGGCTTTAATAGGTTCTGTGTACGCCTCTTCTGGGTATACTGAGAATCGTAGTGTATTGGATGTGATGTCAAGATGAAAGTATAAATCCAGTCATATGGAGATGATGATCACGCAGGATACGAAACTAGTACTCTTAAGTACTGCAATCATCGGGATAATATGACTAGGTCATGATTATTCGATTATAGAGACTAGTTACCAGAGATCCGATATATGCTTCGTACGGGGCAGACACAATTCCAGCCTTGGGCCTAGCATGTGATATCGATACTGGATCGTAATACGCAATACTACGTATACTACGTCTGACATAGATTACATATTCCTTAAAGCATATTTCTGGAGAATTGGGTAGGCACGGTGCTTTGCTAGAAGCCAACCATGTCTTGTAAATCGGTAAGAACGTGGTACTGGGTACGCACGTGTTCGGATAGTCCGACGACCGGATTTACTGCCAACATATCCAGGGATCTCATTGGTCGCTTCCCGAAGATTCACCGATGACGTATGACTCGATCAGAATTAATCTGGGATTAATTATGAGAGAGAGAAAATTAATCTAGGATTAATGACGGAGATAATTTATCTGGGATAAAATTCTATTAGAAGAGAGAGAATGATTAATTTGGAATTAATCGATTAAATAATATATTCGATATATTAAATGAAATTAGATTTTATAGCGGAATTAAAATTGGATTTTAATTCGGGTGAACGAATTAATTTAGAATTAATTCGCGAGCGACTTTAATAGTAATTTCGCTAGGCATAATTATTTAATTATATTTGATTTAATTAAGTCGCAACGGAAAATTTGTTAATTCGGAATTAACGAAACTGAGCTAGGAATGTATTTACGGGCCCACTCGGATTTTGAATTAAAGTGGGGCCCACACAAGTCACATCACCTAGTCAACTTTATCAACTTTTGGTTGATACAAGTTAGTGGGAAATTTTGGTTGCTTGTAAATTTCACAAGCTAATTTTATTGATGTGTGATTGACTTTTACCTAATTGATTTTGGTATAGGGCATTTTTTATTTTAGAAATCAAAGTGTGAAACACATTTTTTTCTTCTCTTCTCCTCTCTCCACCGTTACTCTCCCTCTATTTTCTCTCCATATTGCCGAGAACAAGAAGGAACAACAAGGGAGTTTTGTTACAAAATCTCCATTGCTAGCCCATAAAGAGATCATACAAATGTGATAGGGAAACCTTTCCCATTGAGTTTGGAATCAAACTTGAAAGCTTGGAGCTAAACTATTCATACAAAGAGGAGCTTGGAGCACTACACAAAGGTTTGAAAATTTTTGTTATCTCTACATCTACTCAACCGAGCATTGTAAGTATTTTTCGCTACTTTACTTTGCGTATTCACACATCTTTTATGCTTAATGATCTTGTATTTGTTCTTAGAGAACCTAACACCAACTCCATGAGCAGTCTCCAGGACGAGCAACCTCCCAAAAGCTACGCCCCTTTAATAAGTAAGAGGAAATCCAAGTAGACCAGGAAGATACATGTCCCGAACAAAGAAACCACAAATGCTTTGTGATTGCCGCCCGATTCCAGTGCTCTAAAGACTTAATCCATAAACCCTCTTCTTCTATAGGCAAATAGACTCTATCCCAAGCCACATTCTGTTGGAGTTTACTAAGGTCCCAAGAATCAATAAACAAGCATGAACATGTGTGAATACAATCGAGAAAGTCATGGAATACTCACATCGATCGGTTGAGCGACGCTTTGACTTTCAAATTTGTGTATTTGATACACTTAATTTAATTAACACATTTTTAACTCTTCTCTCTATCCATTCTCTTCTTCATCTCACACCCTTGAGGCTGTGTTTTTCTTCTGTTCTTGGCAGCCCACTGCCGAGAGACACAAGGAGAAATTGGAAGCAAGTGTTTGATTTTTGTGGCAAAAATCATAAGAGCTAGCACTCCGAGAGACATGCGAAGGTGATAGGGAAGTCCACCCATGAGCCGGGAATCGTTTCGCAAAGCTTGGAGCTTGGAAGATGACCTCTAATGGCCGAAAATCAGTGAACTGCTCACTGTCACTACCGAATGCACAAGGAGAAGAAAAGAAATTTTTGTTCGTCAAAGCGTCGCTCAACCGATCGATGTGAGTATTCCGCGACTTTCTCGATTGTATTCACACATGTTCATGCTTGTTTATTGATCCTTGGGACCTTAGTAAACTCCAACAATGGTATCATGAGCAAGGTTAAGCATGAAAATATTTTAGGGCTTAAAATTGGGTAAATCGATTTTGAGCATGAATTAATGAAATTGGATGATTTAGTATGCTTAATTGATGTTGAATTGAAGATTGATTGGATCAATTTCAAGAAATTGTGTTTGGAACATTTTTCCCCAAAATATTAGGCTTGGCCGAAAATATGATGCCCTATTTGTCTTGGAATTTTTTGATTTTGATTCATTGGATGAGTTGGAATCATTCGGAATGTTGATTTAATGTCGATTATGGATTTAATTGGATTGAAACCGAATCGGACACAAATTGCCCAAATTGCCGAGAATGATAAAGTATGTAATTGGGTTTGATTTTTTGTTAAATTATGTTGGACATGATTTAATGATGATGAGCATGATTAATTAGGCTAATTGGTGTTTTGGAAATGTTAATTGGGTAATTAATTATGTTATACACTTTGTGTAATTAAATTGGGAATTTGGAATTTTTGTAATTTAATTATGTTGGGCCTTAAAATTGGGTTTGGGCTTGTTGTGTTTTAATTGGGTTTATTGGGCTTGGTTGTACCAAGTTAGGTTTAGGCCAAATGGATTGGATCCAATTGGGCCCAAAACCGCTTCCATAAAGCCCAAATGCGACTAATGGACCTTTAAAGTTTAATTGGGCCTAATGGGCCTAAATTGATTTCTGGGCTTATGGGGTAACTCACGGATTGGACTTTGGTTATTGGGTTCGACCCGAGTTGACCAAAAGTCCACGCCTTAAGAAATTAATTTAAAGCCCATTGGTCTTTAATTAAATTAATATTGGATATTAATCGGGCTTTGAGACCCGTAGCGATTAAATTTGGAATTTAAGTCGTAAAGGTTCTTCAAATAAAGTGTAATATTTAATTTGGAATTAAATAGTGAATTAGTATTAAATACAAATTGAATTGGATTTAATTTTGTAGTTTAATTTAATTCGAGAATTCGTACTTTGAGTACTTATTCGCAAAACGAGTTTGACTCGCGCAAAATCAAATCGTTGTTTGAACATTGGATGATCACTAATTATCAGATTAATTAATTTGATTAGATTGATTGATAACATGCTTGTGTGAATACATGGTTGCGATGTATGAATAATGCATATCAGATGGATATTAGATGGTTGGGGCAATTTTAGAAATTATTGTAATAAATTTGAATTATTAATTGGACCTGCGTGTCCAGCCTTATTACCTCCTTATTCTTTGTATTCTCTTCTCACCTATTCCCCTCAATGTAAATGAGGTTTCTTTAGAAGTGTAGTGTAACGGGTAGAAGTAATACATGTGCTAGCGGGAGAGAGAAAGGGAGAGATTTGATCTAGGATCAATGTGTAAAGTATCCATCCGCATATCATTATTATTTATTTTATACGCGCTTTATTATATGTTTAGAATGCATGTTTAGGGTGTAATGATGAGACCTTAACAAAGATAATAAATTGGTTGCCAATTTGCATGCGAAAAACCCTCACAAATATTAAGCGTCTTTCCTTCCATTGAGTGATTCTTACTCAAGATCTAAGACTGGCATTGGCTTGTTGGCCAAAGTCAAGGCCTTTGTCCGTCGAGGATGTGTTTGAATCACGAGAGCTTTGTTCCATATTGATGTCTTGTCCAAGTTGTGGTTTGTTGGCCAAAGTCAAGACACTTCTTGTCCATCGACATTGATTACGAAGCTTTCCATGGTCAATGGGTCGCGCTTAACTGGGATCACTAAGTTTGTTGTGCCAAAGCCAAGGCTTAGTTGATTCAGAGGAAAAAGGTTAGGTAATACATTGGATGTATTGGCATATATAAGATATATGTTTCGGACTTGGATATCCCCCTACTGGATCTAGGAATTAGATTGGATCCAATTGATCTTAGAGATTTACCTAGTTAATTATCATACAATTTGTTGGCCAAAGTCAAGATTGTGTGATATTTAATGGGATCCTAGCCCGCTAGGAAACACGGCTTCCCGAGTACTCGACAGAGGGTTAGAGGCTCGCCGAAAAATAGTGGGAGGCAAGAATTGAATTTGCAATATTCGTTTAATTACTTGCCATACGCGCTCAAACAAATATCATTCGTCAAATATATTGAATGTTAGTTGGACTAATATTTAAATGTTGTTTTTATTAATAGTTGGACTATATTTAAACGATTCATTTATAGTTGATTTTATAATTGGATTATAGTAATCAATATAATTGATTTTAATCTATTAAATTTATAGTTGATTAAATAGTTGGACTATTGTAATCATTATAATAAATAGTACCAAAATCGTTGATTAAATAGTTTGACTATTAAAATCAAGATATAATTGAAAGATTGACATTTAAAACATAATCCTAGGGAAAATGTATTTAAATGGTTTAATTTTCAAAATGGGCATAATTTCAGGATGGTCCTGGAAAAACTAATGAGTTACTTTATTTGATAAAATAACCTATTAGGCCTAAGCCCGGAGTTAAGCAAATAGTAGAGCATAATCTTTGGAAGATTTATGTGATGATAACTTTAGTGCTTAATCCATTAAGCTTGTTGCAGTAGACTCCTTAATTTCTGAATCAGAATTAAGGATTAGATCCTTAAAGTATGATACTGAAATTGAAGGATCTTCGTAAATCTATACTTAGATTTTAGAAGTACTAAATTGCAATTGATAACTCTTGGAGAGTTAATGACTATTCTCAAGGAGACAAAGTCAAAGTTTGCAATTAGACAAGTAGCGCAAGGGCACCTTACTTCGATATTCTAGAAGGCCAAGGCTTGGCCAAAGGCTTCTGGAGTGTTGAAAAGGGCAAAGGCAAAATCATTATAATCTTCTGGGAAGATAAAAGACATATCCCAAATTGTCTGCCTAAATGTG